>PVJS01019814.1:8858-33420 GCA_004027185.1 Glis glis
TTCTACCTCCGAGCTACTTCCCCGGCCCTATTTTTTATACTTTATTTTGAAACCAGGTCTCACGAAGTTGCAGAGGACCTCACTAAGTAGCTGAGGCTGGACGCAAACCCGGATCCTCTGGTCTCCGCCTCCCAAGTACTGGGAATACAAGCGTGCGCCACCACGCCCAGCCCCATCTTGACTTTTAATTATTAACCAATTCGAATCAGGAGACCAGATATTCAGGGAACTCTGGCTGGTGTCGTTAAATAAGAGTGTAAAACCTGACTGATTTTAAAAGATAGATATAAAGGATTGTACGCCCTCATTCATCCTTCACAAATCTCCATCCACCCTCACTGTGGTTATCAGGGTTGTTGGCTGAAGATAATGCAAACCAACTCTGGGAAACTTCAGCAGAAAAGGGATTTGCCATACATGACAGACTCAACCAAAAGTCTGGAGAACCAGGTTGAGGAAATGGGCAGAAATCTAAGCAGGTGAGACTTTCAGCAGAACACACATGGGGCCACGGCACTGATGACAGACACCTGCAGCATCACTGGCCCTTTGATTCCCATGTCTCTCGGGACCAGAGCTAGGGAGTCAGTACTTCCCCTGATTCTGGAAGGTGTGGCCCGCTGTCTCTGCTCCCTGCTTCACACTTTGCCCAGGCCCTAGAGGCCCACGGTGATTATCTGTGGAGCTGAGTTTAGGCCCCTGCTAGTTACTAGAGGTCTGGAAGAATAAGGATGATCAGGGCTTCTGAGATGTGACAGTTTCCAACTGAGACGCACACAGTAAAAGATTCCCCAGATCTGGGAAGGGGCCCCAATGCTGGGCAGCCAATCAGTGCTCTTAGCTGCCCAATCTCTCCCTAATGAAGTCTGCAGCAGCACACTGATGATAGTGTTATGCAAGTGTACACTACTTAGGAAGGGCCAAATACTTCAGACACCCATCAAGCCGGTGTTTTCAGTATAAATATTAATGGTTTCCTCAGGAATTGTGTTATTCAGGGCAAGATTATCAGTTCACTGAAATATCTATAAGAACTGAACAGGGCAGAGCTAATTCACTTACTCACTTCTAGTCTTGGGGGACGTGAAGTTACAAGGATTTCACTGCACTAAAATAAAACCGAGTCTCTCTCTCTCTCTCTCTCTCTCTCTATCTCTATCTCTATCTCTCTCTCTGCTACTTAGTGCCTGTCTTGTCAAAGACTGAGAAAAGGAGATGAAGTAACTAGTAAAATACAGGAAAGGACTCAGTGTCAGAAAAATTAGTACTAAAACTTTCAGTAAAAAAGCATCAAATAAACCCCAAAGAGAATGCTGGTGATGAGAACAATGACATAAAGAAAAAGGGAGAACAGCTACCGAGCAAATATTTGAAAATCATCTTTAATTTTCCTTGTCCCTACATCCAGCATCCACTAGATACCAAATCTAAGCTAACCCCATGATAACGGGCCTGATGCTGTCGCCAGTAATGGAGGCGCTAGCTGCCCCGAGCTCTGCGCTTGAGTAGGCGCTTCCTGCTTGTTATGTCGCTTGTTCTATGCACAAGATTATGAAATAGTAGGCATTATTCCCCCTATTTTGTAAATCAGCAAAGCGATTCTTGGAGAACTGGAAGCACCTTGGAGAGGTGTGTCAGATAGCATTCTCACTGCTGTGGTCTGAATACCTGACACACAAAACTTAGAGGACAAAAGGTTTATTGGACTTATGGTCCTTAGGGCGGCTCCAAAGCGTAAGTGATGGTGGCGGTGGCAGGGTGCGCTGAGGGACGCTCCTCTCACATCATGGAGGCCCGAAGCAGACAGAGGGGAGGGGTGAAGGACCTCTACAGTCCCCAAGACCCGCTTTCTCCAGCCACACCCCATCAGTGTACATTGCCACCCAATAGATCCATTCAAATTATTAATCCATCGATGAATTTATCCAATGAGATTAGAACCCTCATGATCCGATTATTTCACCACTGAACACTTTTGCACTGCCAACACATGAACTTTTCCTGGGGTATTCTATATCCAAACCGTAACAAAAGGATAAGCAGCTTGCTTAGTTACATAGCTGGCCATCGTCAGCAGCGCTCAGAGTCAAACCCATCTTCCCTTGACTCCAAAGCTGACCTGTTAGCCACGACTCTAGCCAACTTCTCCCTTAAAAAGCACAAAGGAAAGTTCGTGGGATGTGCAAATCTGAGAGATGCTTCTTGGGCTTGAAACAGGCGTCTTCTCAGTGGGCGGCTCTGAGTCTGGTTTGGGAGGAGGTGATGGTTAGGACATTTCATTTTACATTTGAATTCAGCTTGCATAAGCTTATTCCTCAGAAGAATGTTGGTGATATTATTTTTTACCATTAAATAGTTGCCAAGCATGTGGAAATTAGGTGTTGTATTATGGCGGATCCTGACTGCTGTCCTAGACATCTTTATAGAACTACACAGTCTTGGTGAAGAGACAGCCCTGGAGCATTTTGTGAGCTCTGGCAGCTGGCTGCAGCACGTGCAAGGTCAACTATAAGCAAGTAGACTCCCCATTCTTTCTTTAGGACTTTTGCTGTGGACCCACCATCTCCAGTCTTTTATCAAATTAAGGTTTTATTTGCAAGTATTTTTGATTAGTGGAAGAAAGGCTGAATCCTGGGCTTGACTCCACAGAACGCTACACGTGCCAAAGCCATAGCAAATCTTACCTCATTTTGAAATGCCTTTGTGGCTGGTTTTATTTTTCATTCCTTTCCCTTATTTTAGATCATTATAACACATTTTATAGGTCAGTGTCAAACGGCAAGACATCAACAATGTGGGGACTAGTGCTGGAAGTCATGCCAGAACACACAACTGTAATCCACTAATTTAATGGAAATGCAACATTATGGCTGCAATTTTACGTACGTGGAAATCATGAAAACTCACAAACTCAATTCCCACAACACGGAGACAAAAGAGAACTGGCCGCTCGACCGTAATCAGCTAGCCCGCGTGCTGCTAAAGACTCCGCCTGTGGGGTCTCCTTGCGAGTTCACATTTCAGTAAACCATAAACTTTTACGTGCACATTAAACACCAGAGCACTTGCGGTCATTTCACCGTTATCTAGATAGACCGAATCTGCGTGTTTGCCATCAGAAACCAAAGTGCACGGCAAAAAGCTGCTCTTTTCAAAACCCTGCATTTTGATCAGATCAACACTTGCCGTGTCCCCAGGAGTACAGCAACACAATTAGGTTTTGTAGTCACTTTGGGGCTCACTAGATGCTCAGTTTTACTTTAGCTTTTACTCATGTACAAACTTCACATCTTTTTTGCTTACTGGAGTCAGCAGGGACAAGACTGTAAAGCAATGGTTTTCAGCCTTGGATGCCCATTAGAATCATCTGGAAAGTTTGTTTTTTTAAAGACTCCTTATGCTTAGGCCACATCCAGACCAACTACCAGGGCATTTGTAGTTTTAAATCTTGCCAGGTGAATGTGAGCACAGGCTACACACTGCTGTAGGCACTGCCCTGGGTGATCTTTCTTTCTTCCCTTTCTCTGCCTCCTTTCTTTATTTCTTTTTTTTTTTTTTTTTTTTTTGCGGTACCGGGGATTGAACGCAGGGGTGTTCTACCTCCGCGCTACACCCCCAGCCCTATTTTTATACTTTATTTTGAAACCGGGTCTCACGAAGTTGCGGAGGGCCTCACTAAGTAGAGAGAGAGAGACAGGAAGAGAGAGAGAGAGAGCTGAGGCTGGCCGCGAACCGGATCCTCCGGTCTCTGCCTCCCAAAGTACTGGGATTACAAGCGTGCGCCACCACGCCCGGCCTCCTTTCTTTCTTCACTGGACTCTTCCCCCAGATCTGCCTGAGGAACCCCCTGAACTCCAAAATGATTTTTCCCCTCTGCATAAACTATTTCACAAGAGCACAAAAGCCTAATGTTTTCTCTAAAGGAAAATGGCCTCCTAGGGAGAAAATGCTTTAAATGGACTGCTTAGTTTCCAGGAACATGGCAGGGCCAACTTTAGAGAGGTTGTGAGGTGGATTTTTTCTCTCTATTCAACCTCAAAGCACTTCATGAAAAAAAAAAATGGCCTCTTCTGACTATTTCAAGAAAACTCAGTTGCTGGGGCTGTGAACAAAAGCAGCATCTTTAATTATGTGGGTCTGGGCCATTTGCATCAGAGTCACCTGGACCCCAACTCCAGACTACCTGTATGTCTGGGAAAAGAGCCTGGTAATTTGTATTCTAACAAGCTCCCCAGGGATTCTTATGCAAGCACATTTTGAAAGCTACTGAACCAGCACACTGACTCTCTGATGGCAGTTCCATCTGTGTAATACCAATTTATACAAGAGATAAGAAAATTGAATTCGAAGAAATGTTGATCCCCTGCTAGTACAATTCATAAATGGGAATTTTATAAAGAGTTAAAATACGGCAGAAACATCTAGCTGTTCCTGAAGCTATTGGGTCTCATGGACATAGAATGTATCATATCCTTTGGTAGACAAATAAAAGGTTGGAAAGGATTTGCATTGTCAAATTCAAAGCACTAAAATTTCATTGTTTCACCATCAAAAAATCTGTATTTTACTGGGTATGGTGGCGCACACTTGTAATCCTAGTACTTGGGAGGCTGAGATAGGAGGATCGCAGGTTCGTGGCCAGCCTCAGCTATTTAGTGAGGCCCTCCACAACTTAGTGAGACCCTATTTCAAAAACAAAGAATAAAAAATAGGGCTGGGGGTAAAACTTGGAGGTAGAATGCCCCTGAGTTCAATTCTCAGTACCACAAAAAAAAAAATCTGTGTTTTGATATAGGCTTGGCCACTTTCTTAGTGTGTGACCTTAAATTATCTAATCTTTTAAATTATCGTCTGTCAAATAGGGACTCCAAGGCCTCACAGACATGTGAAAATTTAATGAGATGATAAATGTGAAGATTTCTTTGTGCTCTAAGATGCTGGCTACCAGGAAAGCTCCACTATCCAGGCCCACATCGGCACATCACACAGACCCCAGAGAAGTGCCAGTCTTGCAGAGACATACATCAGTCGGTTTAGTGGCTGGGCTGGGATTCTAGTTGCAGAGTCCCAACTGGGCCCAGTCTTCTTTCCACTCCACCCAAGCATCTAAATTGAGAAATCTTGACTCAAATTTGTCTGCTGCTGAGCAAGGAACTCAAAGCAATGATTTGGATTCCTGATGTGACAAGGAAAAATAAATTTTCAGTACAAACAGTTCCTGACGTAGGACGGTTACAGTTAAGAGTTTTTGACTTAAATATGCCAAAGTGATACTCACTCAGAAGAAATCATACATTGAACTTTGATTTTTTCCTAGCCTAGTGATACGCAGTACGATCCCGCGTTGGGGTACCAGGCAGCAGCAGGGAGCCTCAGCTCCCTGCCAGCCACACAGACGAGAGGGGAATGACCCACACTCTACAATACTCTGCTGTTCGACCAGGTTGTTTGCTTGGCTAGGTATATTAAATGCATTTTTTGACTTAACGATATTGTCAACTTATGATGAATTTATTGGGAAATCACCCCAATGTCACTTGAGTAGCACCTGTACTTAAAATCCTTCCTTCCATAGCCAGGTGTGGTGGAGCACACCTATAATCCCAATACTTGGGAGGCTGAGACAGGAGGATTGCAGGTTTGAGGCCAGCCTCAGCAACTTAGTGAGATTCTATTTCAAAATAAAAAAATGAAGTTAGGGTTGGGAGTGTACCTCAGAGGTAGAATGCCCCTCGGTTCAATCCTCAGTACCACACACAAAAAAAAATACATACATTCAATAAAATCAAATCCTTCCTTTCTCTTGTCTTCTAAAGAGAAGACACACTTTGTCGTGTTAGATGCCTGACGTTTGTTCTGCTAAAGGAAGAGGTAATTGGTGAAGAGACTAGGAAAACATGAGAAGGCCAAATCGTGCTACAGGAAAGAAGACCAAGAGCAAAAGTCAAGATGCGAGACTGGAGAAATGAAGGCGGAAGAGACCAAGGAGGGACAAGAGAGAGAAGCAGGTGAGGAGGGAGGGGAGGCCGTGGGAACTTCCACACGCAGTGAAATCCCTAGGAGAAAAGAGGTAGTCAAGGAGGATTAGTAGGGAATTTTGCTTTCCAAGGAAGTACAGAACAGTCTGTTTCTCCTCTCTCCAAGATGCCTTGAGCCATGATCCACATTGTTTTTAAGTGGGTTTAGCATCCAGTTCTTTCTTTCTTCTTTTTCTTTCTTTCTTTCTTTCTTTCTTTCTTTCTTTCTTTCTTTCTTTCTTCCTTCCTTCCTTCCTTCCTTCCTTCCTTCCTTCTTTCTTTCTTTCTTTCTTTCTTTCTTTCTTTCTCTTCCTTCCTTCCTTCCTTCCTTCCTTCCTTCCTTCCTTCCTTTCTTTCTTTTTTCTTTCTTTCTTTCTTTCTTTCTTTCTTTCTTTCTTTCTCTTTCTTTCTTTCTTTTTCTTTCTTTCTCTCTTTCTTTCTTTCTCTCTCTCTTTCTCTCTTTCTTTCTTCCTTCCTTCCTTCCTTCCTTCCTTCCTTCCTTCTTTCCTTCCTTCCTTCCTTCCTTCCTTTCTTTCTTTTCTAATGAATTGTTGTATTGAGTCTGCCATAAAGAAAGAGTAGAAAAATATAAGGTGGTTATATCTTTTGGGGTAAATATTTTGGCATCATTTCTCTTTGGGATTTCAAAGATTACTGAAGGACTGGGAATGTGGCTCAGTGGTAGAGCAAATGCTTTGCATGCAAAAGACCGTGAAACTGAAAAATGAATTTTCTTCTTCATCTTTTTATTTTTGGTACTAGGGATTGAACACAGGGTCATTCTACCTCCTTGTTATACTCCCAGCCCTTTTTATTTTGAAACAAGGCCTTGCTAAGTTGCTGAGGCTGATCTCAAACCTGTGATCCTCCTGTCTCAGCCTTCCAAGTACTGGGATTATAGGCATGTGTCACCACATCTAGCAAGTTTCTCTTTTTAATAAATTACCCAGCCTCAGAATTTTGTTATAGAAGCACAAAAGGACTAAGACAATCATCCTCCATTTTTTGTCTACATTGAAGTAGCTTTTGTCTGCACCTAGTCTCCTTGGCTCCTGATCCTTGGCCTAGATTTACAGCAATCTCTTAAACATGATTCCTAACCCTCATCTCAAGGACTGGTTGCTGCCTTTTATCCTTGTCTGTGGTTCCTGTTCACCTGTTTGACTCCCTTGCTTTAAGCCATGTTTGGAAACATCTTCCACCCCTTAGTCTCCCCACAAGGTCTTACTTGCAAGACCAAGATCCTGAACCTAGCTAACAGACTTTGTTAAGCTCACTCGTGCCCCCAAAAGCATCATGGAAAAAGTCAAGTTTCCTTTGAAAACAAGGCTACACAGCTCTGGTATTTCCTACTCGTGCTTCAGTAATCCCAGGATCAGACTTGCATTTTAAGTGTAGGCATCTACACATATGACTGCCATAACCATTGTCTGATGTAGGTCCCTCACATTTCTGAGGCACAAACCAGTAAACACACACACACACACACACACACACACACACACACACACACCAGAAAACCACTTCTATGTCTCCACACTTTAAAATGCGTGTGTATTTACGCTAGCACATGACTCCATATAGACCTCTACATTTGGTGTTTATTAATTTTTTGAGATTTAATTAGGAAACAACACATGTGTTCTGTGCTATTTTCATTTGTTGATAAATTCTTTAATTCTTAACCAATTCTAGTCAAGCCTAGCAGAGAAGATTGAATACGTTTTGTATTCTTGAAAACCCCATCTGTTTTTCCATATATTGAAATGTCAAAAAAAAGTGTGGGGGGTAGAAAGAAGAGGAAAACCCCACCTCTATTACATAATTTTCCCCATGAGATGATCTAGGAAGTCCCATCCTTTCACCATTATTTCCAAATTACCTTCTGGGAGCAGAAATATAGCCCAATTTAGCTCCAGAGATAATTGGAGCAAAACTATTTATAGTTTGAATAAAATATTTTTATAGACTTAAGTAGCATTAAAATCAACAGCAAACAGCTGTATTTTTGTGAGAAATAAAAAATGAGTCTATAGAACTCTATCGCTGATGTTCTTTACTACCTTTTAAAATCAGCACATTTTCACCATCAGAGCTGCTAAGTTCTTCCCTTGGACACTCAGCCCTGCGGTCCAGCTCTGCCCCGCGCTGGGGAACACACGAGGCGGGGGATGCGAAAGAGAGATAATTGCAAAAACGTGGCGATTCGTGCTTCAGTTGCCAGTTTTTCCCACTCCAAATAATACACTGGAGGCTCGAGTCATGTATAATTCTTTGTGAATAAAGTGCGGAATTATTTTAAGGAAAATGCACAAAGAAAAAGTGATTTATGTGAGGGGGAGGGGAGCTGCTTTTTCCTCTGCTCTCAGGATTATCAACCTTTTTCTTTTTAACATCTTATACCCAGGTAAAGTGAACTCGGCCAAAATCTTGGGGGTCTGTGGGGGTCTCAATCCTTAGTTCCTGCAGGGTTACTCCCCTCTGGCTGCTTCTCCTTGGATGGCAGTCGCGGCTGCCCCCCGCCACTGTGCTAAGGCCACATTTTTCATCAGGGCGTTTTTCTATTTGACAAAGTCATCAAGTAATTGTGCCCACTGCCTTGGAGTGGCCCGCTGAATGGCTTCTGTGGTTCTCTGAGACCATCTGGGAAGCTTTGCTATTCTCAGAGGCATTTACTTATTAAGTGTTTAAAATAAAGATACAGGTTACCTTTGACTGTCGTCTGTTTTGAGCATGGCCCTGCATTACTTTGGGTTTTGGGTGAGTGTATCCATTCTGTTATGATAAATGAAGAGTGGATTTGAAATGGAGTATCAGTCATTCCTAGCTCTATTCTCTGCTGCAGAAGGAGCTCTGGGTGGTGTAACTCAACTTCCACCCATGGATCTTCCAGTCCCCCTGCTCTACTCATCAGGATACAGTGTCCATAGAAACTTATTGCTTACCTAGAGATTTCTGTTCACAACTTGATTGCTGCTCAATCTCTCCATTAAAATATTTTTGGCCCAGTTGTTGACTCCAGTCTGGAAATGGTTAGAACAAAAAACAAAACACTCTAAGCATTGACTTTCCATGTTTTGTTTCATTCATTCAATGTCCACAGTAAATAAATGCTTCTCATTAAGTGAAATCTTTGGAAAGTCTGGTGGGAAACAAGAAGCAAGGAGGGGCAAACTGACCACAGCAGAGGAGCTCAACCTTCTTCTTTTGCTTCTTTGCACAACTTATCAGTGTTCTGCAGAGGTGGCTCCTGGAGAGATGTTTCCTAAGCTTGTCTCTGTGGCAGTCTGGAGGATCTGCCAAGGTACTCTGAATCCCTCGTGTCCTAAGGGAAATGATGAGCACATCTTCATCACCTGGCCAGGGATTTATTCTCCCAGAAGAATCTAAGTACTGGGGAAGCTAGAACTAATTAATAGCATGTATAGATGCCTCCTCCCTGTATTAATCCATTCTCTGCTGATATAACTGAATAGCACAGACTGGGTAAATTTTTTTGTGTGTGTGGTACTGGGGATTGAACCCAGGGACATTCTGCCTCTGACCTACAACTCAAGCCCTATAGCCCTATTTTATTTTTTAATTTTAAAACAGGGTCTCACTAAATTGTGGAGGACCTCACTAGTTGTTGAGGCAGCACGGACCTGTGATCTTCCTGTGTCAGCCTCCCAAGTACTAGGATTGCAGGCGTGCACCACCACGCCCGGCTCAGACTGGGTAATTTATAAAGAATAGAGGCTTACCTAGATCACAGTTCTAGAGGCTGGGTGTTGGTGTTACACCATAACCTGGTGATGGGCATCACTAGGCAAGACAGAGCAAGTGTGCTAGCTCAGATCTTTCTTCCTCTTCTTATAAAGTCACTAATGCTATCATGGAGGCTCCATCCTGGTGATTTTTCCAGTCCTAATTACCTCTCAAAGGCCTCATCTGCAAATACCATTAACATATGACTTTGGGAACTAAGTTTCCAACAAACAAGTTCCAAAGGACACACCCAAACCACAGCAATCTTGGATTGGTACTTAGTCATCGAAATCAGTACTTGAGCCATCCTGAGGTGTCTGGAAGGGATGTACATGGGCTTGGATTTGAGTTCTTCACATATCAATGGAAGCATTTCTATCACTTGGAGTTATCTCCCACAAACCCATCAAGGAACTTCCTGTTAGAGGCAGAATTTTTCCTTATTTTTCCTAATTCAACAGTGGCTTGGTGAACCATATAACTGGTTCCCCTCTGAAGATGTTTGTAAATATTAAGTAAATAGTCTTAATATTCAAATAAGCCTGTATTTATCTTAGAGGAAGATAGTTTCATTGCTAGAATTATTGTACTATTCTATTATTTTCCTAGGCACCAAGTGAAAACAAAATTTCTCCAATAGACGCAGAGTCTGTTCACTAGCATCCATAGCAATGACATATTTTCTTCCCGGTGCATGCACATTCTTACTGGTAAGGTAACAGATTGGTATGTGCTATTCTTCTTGCTACCACTCACATGAAGACATATTCCTTCTGTTCTCTAAATACCCTTGACACAGGCTAAGCTTTCCAGAGTTCATGTATAAGAATATTCAATTCATGCAAATATAATATCTTGCAGTATCATTAAAGAAGAGAAATAAAACTTAGAAATAGAGCTGCAGGACCCTTGTACTTGGGAGGCTGAGACAGGAGGATCACAGGTTTGAGGTCAGCCTCAGCAACTTAGTGAGGCCCTTCGCAACTCAATGAGACCAGTTTCAAAGAAAAGAATCAAAAGGGCTGGGGTGTGGGGTCATTACCAACAAAAAGGAACTGCAAGAAAAATGCTCCATGAGGACCACCCTGGAAATAAGGAAATAAACGGTGTAAAGATTCAAGGTCTATTTCTGATGATTGGCTTCTGGGAGGAGAATAAGTTCTATTTAAAGCAGTTTCAAACCAGGTGAGGAGGCAGAGATCATCTGTGTTGAGGGGCAGGTCAGCATGGCTTGTGACAAATTATGGCCCTGTCTATAACTAAAACCAGCTATATTTGCATGAAAACAGAAAGCGACATGCCCTGGGTGCAACAGCTGCAGTTGTGCTAACATAATGGAGAAATAGAGGAACGTTTCACTTAGGGTGAAAGAGAGAGGGTCAGAATGGTATTACCGAAACATCTGGATTGTGAGACCCTGGCCTGGCATCTGGGCTGTGTTGTTGAGTAGTTACTTTGGGTTTTCATTTCCACTCTGTGGGTCTCAGCTGAGTTGTCTTTAAGTGGTTTTATCAGACAGTGAATCTTAAACTTTTCAATCTAAGGGTAGCTCCGCACTCTTAAGAATGTTTCAGACTCCCAAAGAGATTTTATATCAGATCTACCCATTGATAATTACCATATTAGAAACTAAAAGTGATAAATCAAAATTAAAATACGTATTAACTCATTTATAATTAGAGCAATAAACTCATTTCATTAACTCATTAACTCATTTATAATGAGAGCAATAAACTAATTTCAAACATTAGTTATAAAATTTATGAAATTTAGTCATTTTTTCCAGAACCAAGAAAAAAAAATCAGTGACAAGAGTAACACTGTTTTGTATTTAGCTCTTCAATGTTTGGCTTAATCAATGATGGCTAGATTCTCATGTGCTTCTGCCGATTACATATCATGTAGCCTCTGGAAAACTCCACCATACATGCATAAGAAAAAGAGTAAGTGAAATAATTATTAAGTGTTATGAAAATAATTTTGACCTTGCACACTCCCAGAAAGGGCCCTGGGAATGGGAAAGTTGGTCAGCTTTCCCACGACATAACAATACTGCCCTCTTTCTTTTGTGCATGTAAGAGGCTCACTAACTTTTTGTCCATTATGCACCTCTTCTCTCATCTGTGATTTTCAAAAGATGATTTGCCCTTGGCAAAAGGGAAGGTTTGCCCAGATTGCTCAACTCCCCCCGCCTTTCCCTCCTCTGTCCTCCAGAGAATGTGATGGATCCTTCCCAAGCCACTCCAGGCAGCTGTAGGCCCCTTACCACACTGTCATCTCCCCCATTTCCTTCTCTTTCTGGAAGCTAGTACCTTGGAACAGACATACCAGAGAAGCAACTTTTACCCTGCCGAGCTAAGAACATTCTTCCATGATTTTGTCTGCTCATGAAGTAGTGGAACAAGCACAGCCTTTTGAATCAGGGGAGGAGAGAAAGAACTGTCACAAACAAGACGATACTAAAGAGATAGGACAACTAAATGCAATGTAGTATCTTGGATTGGATCCTGAATCAGAATAAATACATCAGTTATAAAATTTTTGAAATCTGAATAGATTCAGTAGTTTAGTTAGCAAAATGATACCAATGGTGATTTCTTCATTTTGGTAATTGCATTACAGTTATATGAAATGTTGACAGAGGAAACTGAGTGAAGAGTACACTGTAACTGTGCTATCTTTGTAACTCCTGTGTGAGTTCTAAATCATTTCCAAATCAAAAAGCTTTTTAAAATGTCATAGAAACAATTTTATAAGAAAAGAGGCATTGTTTTAAATTGAAAAAAATCTATTCAGTGAATGACTTAATAGGAGTCAGGTGGATTCCAGAATCTGGCGTTCAGTCTGTTGCAATAGTATGTGTCATCTAGTCTCTATAAAATTCCCTTTTATATTTGTGAGAACATGAGAGGGAAAAAGATGAACAGTGGTATCATTATAGAAGTCCTTTGCAGATTCCTGGGTTTGTAGATCCCCAGCCACAGGGCACATTTGAGAACCACTGACTTAGCATTATATTCCTGAATTCTCCTTAGCACTTAGGGTGATTGATGACTCTAGGAGAAGTCCTGTATGTCTGCTTTCCTTGGGAGGAGCTGTCTGCCTACAGAAAGCTTCTGTTGTGGGTGGACATTCGGAAGACTACTGTCAGGCCCAGTTATGGCTACATCTGTTTCAGTCAGCATTCTCACTGCTGTGACCCAAAACACCCAACCATCACAACATAGAGGAAGGAAGATGTATTTGCTCACAGTTTTGGAGATTTCAGGGTTTCAGTCCATGTTAGGCCAGGTGATGCCTGTGGAGTTCAGTGCATGGCAGTAGGAAGCAGAGCGCACAAGCAATGGGACTCTGCTCTCACATCATGAAGACTGGAAGCAAGTGAGAGTGCGCATGAAAGGGGTTCAAAGACCCATGCACAGTTCCTAAAGCCACACCCCCAGTGACACACCTCCTCCAGCCATACCCCACCTAAGTTACCACCCAATAAATCCATTACAATGGACTTTATCCACTAATCCACTGATGAGATTACAACCCTCATGACTTAATTATATCAATGTATGAGCTCTTTCAGGGGACATTCTATCTCTAAACCATAACAATATCTGAATATGCTGAATAGCTTTGTTACTACTAAATCAGGCATTGTGATCTCTATTTGTAAGAGTCCTTCCTATCTCAGTTCAGAACATGGCCCAGGATCAGTGGTATTATTTTTCTCCTAAATCCATAATATGTGCTTCGGTGATTCGAAATAGAAGGATAAAGGGGCCAAAGGGAGTGAGTGATAGGAAAAAAGATAGCAATAGGAAAACATTGTCCAAAGTATTTGGGGTCCACCAAGAAACCCTAGGATCCATTCTCTGAGTTCATCCCAGCCCAAAGAATGGCTTGTTTTTTGTGTGTGATATCTGTAATGCTATGTATTTGGGTTAAAAAGCATAATAATAAAGTAAATGGCTATCTTGTATGTCCAGTTATCAATCTTTTCTTTCTCCCATGAGGAAAGCTCAGATGCTCATTTATCTTCCTCACAAACTAAAATCTGGGAAAGGACGCTAAACCACTTCAGTACGGCATCCTATGAAAAATGGAAACCTGGCAACTCAGAATTTCAGCCCCTTCCAAACTCAGAAGACAGCCGCTACCCACATGGTCACTCAGTAATCACAACATGAGCCCAAATCCTCCTTTGTGGCTGAATTTTTGAGCTACCTCTAGAACCAAGCTTGTACAATCTGTTTTTATTTTACTATAATTCCTCTTTAATTTTCTCTCCACTAATCCAGAACTTTACATAATTTAAACACCACTCCTATGATTCCTATTTAATAGAAAATTGAAAATCATTTCCTTATTGAAAATGTCTTGGGCTATTAAGGATAAAATATTTGATTTTCACAACCATTTTGAATTGTTGACTTTTTCAAAATAAGGGTGGAAAGTTTACAGATTCTTTTAGCTTGCCTTTAATTTCTGGGACAGACAAGTCATCTTAACATAAGGGTTTTAATATAAGCCTACTGAGAACTGTCATTTTTTCACTGCATTTTACTTATAAATACTCAATGCTATTTGCATGTTCTTTGTAAAAGAAAAATCAGATTTAAGAAATATTCTGCAAACTAAATTTATCATCTAGTCATGTGATTTTGATGATAACCTTTTCTAGAAAAGAAAAACATGTGCAAATGCTGCTTAAAATCAATTATAAATAACATGTATAAATAATGTTGCCGACCTGTACAACTCAAGAGACACTTAGAAAATATATCTGTAGCTGGGTGTGGTGACACGCACCTGTAATCCCAGTACTTGGGAGGCTGAGACAGGAGGATCACAGGTTCTAAGTCAGCCTCAGCAACTTAGTGAGGCCCTGTTTCCAAATAAAAAATAAAATAGGGCCAGGGTTATACCTTGGAGGTAGAAGGTCCCTGGGTTCCACCCCAGTAACACATACAAACACACACACAAAAGAAAACATACCTGTACAACCCTGGTTTTGGTGACACAAATGTCTACATCCTCATTTCTGGAACATAGGATTTCTTTTATACTCACCTGTTTTGAGGTATTTATTTATTTATTTATTTTTCTTATTGTGCTGGGGATCAAACCCTGGGCCTCATGCATGCTAAGCCCATGCTTTATCACTGAGCCATATCCCCAGCCCCTTGAGGTATTTAGAAGAATTTTTAATTTTGTGATAGTGGCAGAGGCTGACATTTTCAACATAAGCTATCAGTTCAATTTGAAGAGTTTGGTGTAAAAAATGCCTTGAAATCTTTACCTCCAAAATTAAGATACTTCTCTATGCTTCTTCACATGTCTCAGATTTGTGGAGTTTAGGAAGGATTTTAGAAATATCAGGTTACAAAATCACTTGGAACACGTGTCAGTTGGCAATCCTCTTCCCCTGTCAAGCTAATTCTGAAAATCATGGAATATACATACACACCATACTTTAAGTGACTACATGTGGTGACTCGTATTTTATGAGGATTCTTTCAATTTGAGTGTTCTTGGAACTACTTCTTTTCCAATCCCTAAGCACAACATTGTTGCATTATCAAAGAAAATAACATCTTTCCGTGGGCTCTGAATTCTCTGTGAGGGCAAATGGCTTTTCTAAAGGAGACTTCCTACCACATGTTAAACGATGGCATTTCAATGCGCTTAATTGTTGGTCAAAAATAGACCCAAAATTGAACAACTTGGGTAAATACTAGGCAATTGAAGTTGACCATTTTAAAATAGGGCCGATGAGCATGGAAAATCAAGATGAATACATTGCTTCAATTTCATGGACAATGTGAATTAAAAGCAGGCTGCTGCCATTCTACTTTAATTTAAATGAATAAAATGTTTTCATTGTCTCAAAAACCAGTTTACTTTCAATAACATTCATGATATATTTTTCTTAGTTTATAGGACTGTTTGGAAAAACATCACCAGGACAGAGTTATTGGCTACGGAAGAGACAATTCACTTGGTTGTTTCCTGGGGTATTTAGGGTGTTGGAAAACAGATTTCTCAAGATAAATTGTTATTGGTCATTAAAAATATATAGGGCTTCTCCTTAGACAGACTAAATTGATCTGGCATCTTTGTATTCCAGGATGAAATCTGAAAAGTGACTCATGACAGGGGAACAGGATAAGATCTCTTTTCACACCAGATTTGTTATTCAAATTGGCTTTAGAACTCCATATTTCCAAGTGCACTTTTCATCAACTTCTATTGGACCAAGAATTATGACCACAGACCACAGACCCTCTGCCATCCAGCTGGACTTGCCTATCAATCAGTGCAATGGGCTATCAATTTTTTAACAGAATTAGGTGGCCAGACAATGTATCTGCTTGTTGTTTCTCCATTCCTACCCACTTCTTATCCTCCCTCCCACTCCCACTCACTCTCATCCCATCAAGGGCTGATAAAGCAAACATCGCCAATGGCAGCTAGCAGTGAGAAAATCTAGCAGGTGAAAGAAAACCCCGAGAAGATAAGCAGCATCACGCTCCCAGCAGGACCACGCCTGCTGCGCTTGGGGAAAGGCCAGGAGAGTCCTCGGCTCCCTCAGTTCAACTTTAGGACAACTCGAAACTAAGGGTGTGGAATGGGTAACCTTGAGCAACAGCTTGATGATAACAATAAGAGAAAAGGAATTGTAAATATTTTATGAAAACAAAGGGTCTCAGCACCCCAAGGCTTTGAAAAAGTAAACAAGCATGCTGACAAAAGACAGAATGCTATGAAAGCACCCTTGAAAGTTTTGGGTATGTGGAATAAGAAGGCCTTTTGGGAGTGTTCAGTTGTTCTCTTCAAGTAGAAATAATGAGAGGCAGAGATTGGGCTCCAGAATATTCCAGAACCTGGGTATGGTCATAGCTGCCGTTGATGCTGCAAAAAGGCCACAGAGGTAAAAGACAAATGCGAGCCAGGTGTGGTGGTGCACACTTGTAATCCCAGTACTTGGGAGACTGAGACAGGAGGATCACAGGTTCGTGGCCAGCCTCAGCTACTTAGTGAGGCCCTCCGCAACTTAGTGAGACCCTATTTCAAAATAAAGATTAAAAAGTAGGGCTGGGCGTATAGCTCAGAGGTAGAATGCCCCGGGTTTGATCCCCCGTTCCACAAAAAAAAGCAACAAAAATAGTCTTAAATAAGTATCTGGACTTCTGTTCCTCAACTTCCTTCCCATGTGGGGCTCTGAGCTTTCCTCCCTACTAAACTATGGGCCAAAGCAACCTCTACTATCCATTTTTAACCTCCATTCATCTGTATTTTCTTTTTACTGGAAAAAAAATTTTTTGTGTGTGTGGTACTAGAGATTGAATGGAGGGGCATTCTACCTCCTGACTACACATAATAACTCACCCTGAACCAGGATAATTATTCAATAAGGTTTGGATATAGAGTATGGTAAACTTCATTTGAGCCCATGAAAATCGTGACTGCTTTCTTCTCCTTCTGTTAGTTCATATATTCCTGGTTCTTCTAATGATAAATGTGAAAGATTCTGAGTTATGGAAGGAGAGAAAACAGGAATACAGACTCAGGAGTGCAGAGAAGGATGGGGAGAGTGGCAGGGAAATTAAAGTTGAAAAAGCACAGAATTTAGCAGACACAAATTGAAACCCCTGTTCATTATTAAGTGTCCATTAGGTTGGTGTTTTAGTTTGGTTCCAAAATGTCCCCCAAAAATCTATGTTTTGAATGCTACTAGCCCATGGTACTCTTAGGAGGTGGTCTAACATTTAAGAGATGGGACCTAGTGGGAGGAAGTTAGGTCACTGGGGGTGTGCCCTTGAAGGAAATATTGGGACTTCGGGCACTTCTTTTCTCTCTCTTTGCTTCCTGGCTGCATGAGGGGAGTGTCTTCCTATGCCACATACTCCTGCAATGATGAACTGTGCTGTTACAGGCCCAGAGCAATGGGACTAGCTGTCCATAGACTGGAACCTCTGAAACCATGAACCAAAATAAACGCTTTATCCTTGTAAGTCGATTTTCTTGAGTATTTTGTCATAGCCATGGAAAGCTGACTTTCCTTCAACAAGTGTAATTCCATATCTGAGCGAATTTATCTGTAAACTGGGCATAATTTAACTACAGTCCTTTTTTTCTTAGAGTTCCTAGCAGTATTTAGAGAGATGATGTCAAAAATCTTTGAGATATAAGATCCAAAAACTGAGGCAAGTTGGCCCGAAAAGTAATCTCTGAAGGAAGGCAGTGAGACCCTAGAAAATATCTTTTTAACTGTATTTGTCAATACTACTTTTGGTTTTAACGATTTACAACTGGGAAATGAAATGAACTCACGTGTGTCTCACATCAGTGATTGAGAGGACCACTTTTTGGCCCCTCTGAACACATGGTTACTTTCCTTTCATCAGTAAGAACTGCACACCGATCCTGGCCTTCGGATGGGCCTTCATTCCAGATGTTCTATCTATGTGATTAATGCAGGAAGCTTCTGACTATACCTGTCACATTTTTATCTAAGCTAAAGGGAGAATTATAGCCTAAAAGTAGAGTCAATAATTTTGTGAACGTTCTAAAAGCAGGAAATGACTGAAGTCATGGGAAGGTGGTGGAATCCTTTGGTTTCAACTTAGCACATTATCAAACTGAGTGCTGAAGGAAGAGACTAAGGAAGGAAGAAGGAGGACTATGCTATGGGGGAATTCATAAATACTTGGAAAGTTAAATCAGCTGCCAGTTAAGTAGAGAAAAAAATAACTTAGAGAGAAAGGAAAATTATGAAAGGAAGCTGAGGAAAAATACTGAGAGGAGGTTTGTAATTAAAAACAGAAAGAAGTAAAGCAAATCAGAACTGGCTAAGTAGATGAAAAAGAAGAATGGAAAAAATAGAATTGTTTTGTAAAAAAAGATAATGATAGAGGAAAAGATTCACCCAACCAAAAGCAAGGTTTTTAAAATAAAGATATTTTCAGAGCAAAAAGAGATATCTCAAACTAAGTGATAAATCAAGAAAAACCGTAATCCAAAATAGAAAATAAAAAAGAAACAAAGTATATGGGAAAAATAAACTGAGCTAGAAACACATAAAAACTGCCTGCCTGCTTTATTCAAACATTAATAAAATAACCCGAGGATCTGAGAGTAATAAAATATTATTTTTTATCCCACAGCATTCTAGTCTATCTCTGCTGGTGGTTTCAGCATTTCTACTCTTTTGAGTGACAACCTCCTGTCTTTACCATTTCTCCCACTTTTTAAAGTCTCCCTCCCTAGGGGAGAATATATTTTATTCTTATAGAACCAGCTTAGATAATGGGTCAAGGAATCTTATGTTTTGAAGGTTTATTGAGAAAAAAATATTTAGTTTCAAAATTACTTTCAAATTGGGGAATATGATTAGAAGTATTAGGTCAAATGGTGGTTGATACCCAGGATATTCCCAAACAGATTATATCCATAAGTAAAAATAAAGACAATTTGTAGTTATTGGAGAACTAAATGAGATCATATATTTAAAATGTCTGGCATCTAGTACATGCATAAAAATATTAGCTGTTATTAGCCAAATAAACTCAGTTTAAGTCATCAAAATCAAATGGTACTCTTAAAGCAACTGAAATATGAAACCAAAGATATGTGGCCAAAATGTAAAATTTGACTTGCCATTATCCTTACACCAGAAGATTAGAAGATTGACAATTATTTTTAATCAGTAGAAAAAAATCAGGGAGACCTGAGACCTTTAGATCAGCACACCACATTCCTATTTTAGACAAGGCAATATGAGACTAAACTTAGCAAAGATTTTACTATCACACCCTGAAATAAAAACAAACCATGAGGAAAATGAGTTCTCTGCAAAGGGATATATTTTTAGGTATGTTACTGGTGAATTACTGATCTCCTTAAGAAAATAAGAAAGTATGAGGATTAAATAATAAGTTTATGTAGCCCAATGAGAATTTCAAAAAGCCTTTGACAAATTTTCACACAAGCTATTTTCAAAATCTGTTCGTGGTATAGGAGAGACACTGTCTTCTAAAATGTTTAGAGTTAGGAAACAGAGGGGATAGATAAATAAGCTTATCCAAAAAGAACCTGTGAATAAGTTCTGTAAGAAATCCATGAATTAATCAATAATTTTGAGGAGAGATACCATAGCAGAATATTCATATTTGGTCACAGTACTAAGTCATTCGGTATAGACTTTCAAAGGATCGTATTTATTTTGAGAATGAACAGAAAAATTGTTGATGATGGACATGTACAAAGCATTTTATGTCAATAATAAGAGAATTCAAGCCAGAGCAAAGGGATTCTGGCTTCTAGTAATGGGGGAGTAGCTTCAAATATCCTTCAAATAGCATCTATGAACTCTGGGCACAAGGGAACAAACAAAACCAGGCAGACACTGGATAGCAGTCTACATGTGGAAGGAAGAAAAGTCATGGGAGATACCTAGCTTGGATAAATAAAATTTGGTATATGCACACAATAGAGTTTTACTCAGCCACGAAGAAGAACAAAATTATGTCATTTGTAGCAAAATAGATGGAACTAGAGAATATTGTGCTGAGATCAGCCAATCTCAGAAAGTCAAGGGTCATATATTTGCTCTCATATGTGAAAATAGGAAACAAAAGAGACTTCCAGTAAATGAGGAGAGAGACCAGTAGAATAGTGGAAGGGGATTGGCGGAGGAAGGTGGGGAGGGGGAAAAATGTTTAAGGAAGAAAACAGTTCAAATAATGTTGTGTCATATATGAAGGTATAACTACCAATCTCACCAACATGTACAAAGAGGGAGAGGGAACCGGGGCCGGATGCAGAGGGAAGTATACCAAGGGCTGTGTGCATGTATGTTTGTATCACTTTGAATCTATGGTGTATAATTGCAATGCACCAACAAAAGTATATTTAAAGAAGAAATGTCATGGGGTTAAGATTCTCATTTTTTTCTCAACTTTTTACCTAAAAGTAGACCCCTGTTCATTCCAAATGGGGGTGCTAAAACTTGGCTAGAAATCCAGTCTCACTGGCTTGAAGAATCAGAAGTCAAATTTAAGGAGGATCATAGCAGCTAGAAAGTAAAGAGAAACTCAGAAAAAGAGATCCACAGAGGAGAAGCCCTGTATTCTGCCTATAAACTCTGTATGAATCTGTGGCTAATTCACAGGGCAAGCACCAAGCAGCCAAGCCAAGACTAAAAGAAAGAAATGGAGGTTTCTTTTGCCCCATATGTCAGGAAAGACAGAGTAATAGTCACCTATAAAAAAATTTCAGCTAGCATTGTACTTAACAGTGAAAGACTAGATGCTTTCCTTTTAACATTAGCAATGAAACAAGAATATTCACTCTCATCACTCCAAAACAACTTCGTATTGGAGGTCCAAGCCATTGTAATAAGGCAAGAAAATGAAATAAAATTCATGTAAGTTAAAAAAAAGAAACTTTATTTTGAAACAGGGTCTCACTAGGTTGCTGAGAGTCTCACTACATTGCTGAGGCTATCCTGGAACCTGTGATCCTCTTGTCTCAGCCTCCCAGGTACTAGGATTACAGGCATGTGCCACAACACCCAGCCAGAAATGAAACTTTTTAATCATTGATGACATAATTGACAATGTCAAACATTTTATGGAATCTATCCCCCCAAAGTGAGTTTAGTAAGGGTATGTGTAAAAAAATTCCATAAAATTATAAAGGACTCATTCACCAAATTAAAAAATCAAGGGAGGATGAAATCTTTGAAACTCAAGGGCTGTAAATTTGAGGAAATTTAAAGAAATGAGTACTAGCCATTTTAAAAATTAACAAAATCATTTAGCAGTTATTTTTCAACAATAGAAAAAATAGCTATTCAAGAGATATGAGATTGTATATTTAAGGTTAATTTCAGAGAGGTATTAACATTTACTTCGGTAGTGATGTTAGTTAAACAAAATAAAATAAACCGATGACTTCCACCACCATAACCACCAACAATAACAATAGCAAAATGTGAACTGGAGGACCACTGGCTTGACCTAGCATCAGAAATGGTGGCTTTGTGAGGTAATTAAAGCAGCTTTGGGGCTCTGGAGTTTGATTTCAGGGCTTCAAATCCTACTTACTATATATATGACCTTGGGTAATATTATTTAACTACTTTTTTGTCCCAGTTTCACCATGTCTAAAATGGAAACAGTAATAGCTCCCACTTCACAGAATTAAGAGAACTAAGAGTTAATATGTTTAAGGCATTTTGAATAGTATCTGACACAGAACACTCACTAGGTAAGTTTTCTAAACAATGTGGCTGTTTTCATGGTTTCTTTTTTTTTAATTGGGCAGAGTAGAACCAGTTGAGGTTTCATTTCGATAGATAAGGCAGAAGCTCAGAGGTGCTCCAATGGGCTGGGGGTAACGCAGATATGAGTGAGGGTGTTTGGGGTTCTCACAGTGGTGGGAGTGCAGGCATATAGATGTGGGGACCATGGATGGTAAATCTATGGAATCTGTGAAATAGCTCTGTATAACAAATGACCATCTAGGTCAAAGTGCAGAGGGTGGTCTGCTCCCTGCCACTCTTTGAAAATCACTGAGAAAGATGAGGTCACTTCTTTTTCAAATAAATATGAGAGGTCCTACCACTCCAATTGTATCTTCCCTCAGTCTGAGCAGTGATACCTTCTGTGATGGTTTGGATGTAAAATGTCCCCCAAAGGCTCACGTGTTGAAGGCATGGTACCAATGCAGCAGTGTTCAAAGGTGGAATTCTTGGAAAGTGATTGTATCATAATGTCTCCGATCTCATCAGTGGATTAATCCACGTATGGATTAATAATTGGTGGCATTATTAGGAGGTGGTAGAAAGTGTAGGAAGTAGGGCATAGTTGGATGAAGTAAGTCCCTGGGGATGTGGCCCAGAAGGGTATCTGCTGTCCCTGACCCCCCCCCCTTTTTTGCTTTGTGGCTGTTATGAGGTGAATAGCTTTTCTCTGCTCCACCCTTCTACCATGTTTCTGTCTTGAGTCAGCTGAGCACAGGCTGCAGCCTATGAAACCATGAGCCAAAACAGATCTTTCCTCCCAAGTTGTTTTTCTCAGGTATTTTGTCCCAGCTGTCCAAAGCTAACTAGCACTTCTTCCCTGAAGGATTCAAGGATTAAATGTAACATATGCATCTTGCTCAGGACCCCGCTAGGCACATAATTGTCACTCAATATATGAAGGTAGTCTCCTTTACAATTAAATGGCACATGTACTTCTTCTAAATTTCCCTCAATGTTCAATATTGTTTTTTGGTTTTCTGAGGCCTTGAGAATTGCCTTTTCAGTAAGTTAGACTGACATCTTAGACTCATTGCTGAATAATAGGCCTTGGTTTGGGAATCCAGCTTCATTGTGATCTTCCTATTCCAGTTCTGTTCCATTTCCTGATGTTCATGGCCTTGCTTTCTGCACCCAGTACTCATATATGGCTTGTCCATCTGGGGTCAGTGGTTCCATATTCCTGGATCTACTATCCTGTAAATACTCCTGGCATTTCTAGTACCAGAACCAAGCTTCCTGGCCCCTCACCCAGCCTATCTTACTAAACAGCAGGTACCCTCGAGGCAATAGACAAAACAGAAAAAATCAGGTATAAAGGCTACCCAAGTAGCGTCTGCTATGCTGAAGGGATAACCTCAGATCTACATTTATTTTGAACTTTAGTAAGGCACATGTGAACACTTTTCCAAAACATCCTAGGAACCCAGAATATGAGCTTATCTTCTCCAATAAAGGCCCCAAATCTTATGCCCTGTTTCTACTTTCCAACCCCATCATAATAAAAGTCAAAGAAAGAGGAAGTATGTTATATTTCAGCAAAATACATTCATCTCCATTGTAAGCACTACAAGTTTGGCTCAGCTCCCAAAGTCAAACTGAACAAAGTCCATCAGGTCTTTCACTTTGGTCTCCAAACACTCACTGTGTTTTTCCTGAGTTGGTTTCATTTCTCCATACCTGTACAATATTTTTTAAGTTGTGGTAAGATAAACATAACAAAGTTTACCATTTTAACCATTCTTAAGAATAGAACTTAATGTATTAGGTATATTCACATTATTTCCCAGTCATCACAACAATGTTTTGTTTCATTTTTTTAAGTAATAATTTAAGGCAGAGAGCACTCTGAAATCCACTTACCTACTATAGAATCATTTGCCATTCATTTTCTGTCTACACTCATCAAGCTACTGTGATAGGGAAATAAATATGAGATCTACTCACAACACACCAAGAAGCAATCAGTTAAGAAACCTAACCCTATTTTTAAAGGTTAAATAGTATTTAATTTTGTACATATAACACAATTTTCTTTGTCCATTCATCCACTATTGGTCACTTAGGTTGACTCCATAGCATGGCTATTGTGAAGAATGCTGCAACGAAAATGGGAGGACACGGGTCTCTTTGACATATTGGTTTGGTATTCTTTGGATATATGCCACTGCTGGGAATGCCAGATCATATGTTAGCTCTATTTTTAATATTTTGAAGAACTTCCATTTTGTTTTCCATAATGCCTATACCAATTTACATTTCCACCAACAAGGTGCAAAGGTTTCCTTTTCTGTGCACCTTGTCCAATGTGTTAGTCATCTATCCATCACTGTGATAAAAAATAACCTGAGAAAATCAAATGAAGGAGGATAGATTTATTTCAGCTCATTTTTTCAGAAGTTTCAGGCCATGGTCACCTGGATCAACTGTTTCTGGGCCCCATGGTGAGGAGGAACATCATGGCAGAGAGCAATGGTGGAGAAAAGTGATTCACTTT
>PVJS01019815.1:0-33321 GCA_004027185.1 Glis glis
TTTTTTTTTTTTTTTTTTTTTTTTTTGCGGTACGGGGGATTAAACGTAGGGCCGCGCTACGCCCCCGGCCCTATTTTTTTATACTTTATTTTGAAACCGGGTCTCACGAAGTTGCGGAGGGCCTCACTAAGTAGAGAGGGAGAGAGAGACAGGGAGAGAGAAAGAGAGAGAGAGCTGAGGCTGGCCGCGAACCTGGATCCTCTGGTCTCCGCCTCCCAAAGTACTGGGATTACAAGCGTGCGCCACCACGCCCGGCCACCGGCTTATTCTTTATTTTGAAACAGGGTCTCACTAAGTAGCTGAGGCTGGCCTCAAACCCTCAATCCTCCCTTCTCAGCCTCACATGTATGGGGATTACAGGCATGTGCCACCACGCCTGGTTGTGACTCTTTCTTTCTTTTTCCATGTATTAGTAATGACTTGAGACAAATCACTTCCTGCAATCTCTCCATCAATAAAGAAGAGGGTAGATGGACAGGGAAATTCCACAGGGCTCTCCCTCAGCCCTGATATGTTCTGGTTAACTTTGAGTTTGATAAGAATAATGACATGATATCTGCCCTAAAAGACATGTGGATCTAAAAACAAACAATAAAACCCCATCTAGTTAGTTCATTCTTTTTATAGAGAGGACATGGAGGATACTTGATTCTGAAGATGATTTGTTTCAGGGATATTGTGAGGGCATATTAAGTCTTATTTTTACACCATGTAGAAACCACTTAAAATCTTAGAATCTATGGCCAGTGATATGAGACACCAGCCCCTCTTTTAGTCTGGCTTTTCCTGAGATACAGATATTCCAGAAATTACGGACTAGAAAAAATAATAATAGCCACCCTTAAGTGTAAAGCTTATTACACAAATTATCTAAGGCCAGATAATTTTCTAAGCACTCTGGATATTTACTTAATTATGCGATAATCTTTACACAACCCTGTGAAGTAGAATTCTTATTGTCCCCACTTCGTAAGTGAAGACATTGGGCATACAGAGGCAAAGGATCCTGCTTAGTCACACAGCCAGTGACAGCTGGGGTTGGAATCCAGGTCATCTGACTCAGGGTCGATGGTCTTAGCCCGTTCTATCTAGAGTGGCCATGAGAGTGCAGAGAGAGGAAAATTCCTAACTATATTTAACAAGACACACTAGGGCCGGGCGTGGTGGCGCATGCTTGTAATCCCAGTACTTGGGAGGCAGAGACCGGAGGATCCGGGTTCGCGGCCAGCCTCAGCTACTTAGTGAGGCCCTCCACAACTTCGTGAGACCCAGTTTCAAAATAAAGTATAAAAAATAGGGCCGGGGGTGTAGCGCGGAGGTAAAACACTGCTGGGTTCAATCCCTGGTACCGCAAAAAAAAAAAAAAAAAGAAAAGACACGCTAGCCAGTGTGCACTGCCCACCCCTCCCCTCACTGAGCTTCCACCACGCAGCTGGTGGCTGAGCACTGCCTTGGCTTAGGCCATTGCTGCCACTGTTGCTCGAGAGATGAGGGCTGTTTGCCTTCCCACAGGCAGAGGGACGGAGGGATCAGCCACCTCAGCAGGTGGAGGGCGAAGGGAATGGCAATGCTGGCTTTGCGAAGGGGGCGGGGATGGAAGTACTGTTCTGTACACCTCTCTCCCAGCTTTTCAGTCTTCTAAGGGACTTCTCCCACGCAGGGGCTGCCCCACTGAGTCTGCCAAACCCTTCAGCAATCAGGAAGTGAGGCTGGGGTGGGCCTCAGTGGTACAGCACTTGCCTAGCATGCACAAGGCCCTGGGTTCCATCCCCAGCACTGTTAAAAAAAAAAAAAAGGAGAAAAAGAAGAAGAAAAGAAAGAAATCAGGAAAGTATTTAAGAGTAAGGAGAGTTTGCAGTGTGAAATTCTTTAAAGCAAACTTGATCTTTATCTCCATGAAATTGCTTTAGAAAAGATATAGCTAACTTTCTGGGATTGGATTTTAGCTATACATCAACAATTCAAGTGAGACAATTTTATTATAATTTATTGTAATCTAAAATTATTAAGTCACAGCGCAAAAGCAACTAGCTGGACTGGGAAAGCGCAAAACTGGATTTCAGATCTGGTTCTGTCACAAACGAACATATAATCCTGGGCCTGTTTTCCCCATTTGTACAAAGAAGTATCAGAAGTGAATATCTGCAAGTGTCCTCATGCCTCCTGTGACCTCCTGCTAATTCCCCCAGCACCTGCACCTTCCATCGGCCCTCCCCTGAATGAGATGTGAGGACCAGAAGCCACATGGCTCTAGTCTGTCTGGGTGTGGCCCCTTGAGACTGCTCTGGGCCAAATTCTGTTGTCCTGGGGCACTGCCCTTCCCTGAGACGTAGAGACATGGGCTCCCTGGCCCTGGGAGGTGTGGCCTGGTGGGATGATTGTGGGGAGGGGTCCTGGAGAAGCTCAGAAACTCTTGGTAGCCAGCCCTGCAGGTGGAGCACAAGGGCCCTCAGCAATAAATGCCAGGTAACTACATCCCGAGAGGCTGCAGGAAGACTCCTGTCCTCATACTCTCCCTGCTGTTTCCTCCCTGCACCTGTGCAACAAGGGCAGAGCAGCGGAGTGCTCCCGTCCTTTAGTCACATGCTAGGGATCCCCCAGGGACCTTCTGTGCTCCTACATGTCCGTCCTGGGCCAGCTGTGTGGGCCGCGCTGAGCACTCTGCTTCTTGTCTGACCTTTCTTGTGTGGTGTCTCATTTTCACTTGCAGTGTAACCAGATCCACCATGGCCTTCGCTCTGGCATCGTTGTCCTTGGCAACGGGAAAGGCGTCATCAGGAACAACCAAATCTTTTCCAATAAGGAGGCTGGCATTTATATCCTGTACCATGGAAATCCAATCGTGAGGTACGCACCACTGTGCCCAGGCTGTCGGGCTTGTCCACGGTCCCCTTTACCCTCTCTCATCTGTTTTCCAACTCCCTGTCTTCCCTCCAGTGGAAAACATTTTCTGTTTACTACGACAACTGTACAGATGCAAGTAGAGAAGAGACTCCCTCATACTCCCACCCCAGCAACACTGTAGCTCTCGTGCTTCTGGTTCCCTCCCCATTGGCTGTGCGCAGGCGTCTATTCAACAGACGTTGCTGAGCGCCACTGATAAGGGGTAACCAAGGTAAATGGGGCAGACCCCGATCCCCAGGACTTTACTCTAGTTTGGAAGCCACTTGTACACAGAAATACTGTAAGATGGGGACAGCATCGACATTTCCACTCATGTGCCAACTCTGGTCAGTCAATAGTGGTCACCAGGGAGGCTGTGTTAAGATGCCGGGGCCTAGCCAGGCATGGTGGCGCACGCTTGTAATTTCAGTACTTGGGAGGCTGAGACAGGAGGATCACAGGTTCAAGGCCAGTCTTAGCAACTTAGCTAAACTCTGTTTCAAAATAAAAAACTAAATAAAATAGTGCTGGAGTTGCAGCTCAGAGATAGAATGCCTCTGGGTTCAATTCCAAGTACCAAAAAAAAAAAAAAAAAAAAAAAATCCCGGGGCCTCAGTATAAAAGCATGCTGGGGTCCAGTAGTGATATAAGCTGTAGGCGGGAAGGCCAGCAGGAATACTGGAGCCCTGTACCTGCCATCCCCGCTATGGTCTGGGGCAGACCGTGATAAGATGCTATCAGAGTGGCATCAGAGAAGGAGGGAATCGCTCTGACTAGGAGGATGTGGGAAGGCCTTATGCTGGAGGTAGCATCACAGTTGGACTTTGAAATATGGGAAGAACTTGGACTCTCATGGGGCTGGGATGGGCATTCCTAGTAAAGACTGCAGATCCAGGGTGAGCAGACAGCCCACCATAGCTTGAGAAAGATAGCATGTTTTAAATTTGGACTGTCCCGGGAAAGTTGGGCCCTGCAGTCACTGTAGCAGGACCTTTCTGCCGTGCAGCACAGTGGAAGGGAATGGCGGAGAGGAAGGCTTGAGCTGATGCGGGAAGTCTGAGATAGACCAAGCTAAGGAAGATGGGGTTGGTTCAGTCAAGGTCATGAGGAACCCTTAAAGGCTTTTGAGCAGAAGACTCACTCAGTTACATCTACACTTTAGGAAAAGACATTAATGTGCAGCAAATATATTCTGATACCCCTGCATTATTCTATAGATATTTTTCTAGGTTGTTGCATGGCTTTTGTAGTTATCATTTTGGAAAGTTTCAGAACATTCCATTATTTTGATATTTCATATTTTTTATCCAGTCATATTACTATTAGTCAAATATTTTATCAGTAAGCTGTTATTTTATAGTAAGCTGTTAAAGACAGCTTACTGAACTAACTTGCAGTCATAATGCACCTTGTTGGTGCTGGGGAGCCATTAAAGAGTTGTGAGTGGAGAGTCTCATAATCAGATCGGTGTCCTGGGTTTTAAAGATGTAGTCACCTTGAGAGAATAGGTTGTGCTTTTTTCCTTTATGTTTCTTTGTGATTGGAAGTGACACAGAGGTCTGGGGGAGGACACAGAATGAAGTTTGAGATCCTGGAGTGGCCTGGATGAGGCCAACCACAGCATGTATTTTTGCCATTGAGAGTTGTGTAACTGTAATTGCTCCTGAGCATGCTTAGCACAGCACCCTAGGAATTCTTCATGCCACCGAGACTTTACCTGTGACCATGGCACATCTGTTTAAAATGGTGTTTATAGCCGGGTGTATGCACACTTATAATCCCAGTACTTGGGAGGCTAAGACAGGAGGATCCCAGGTTCGAGGACAGCCTCAGCAAGTAATAAGAATTTCATCAACCTAGTGAGACCCTGTTTCAAAATAAAAATTAAAAATAGGGTTGGGAGTGTAGCTCAGAGGTAGAATGCCCCTGGGTTCCATCCTCAGCACCACAAAAAATAAAATAAATAAAATGTTGTTTATATGTAGATGATAGTAAAAGGAAGCCACTAAGGATTGGATATCATTGTGCTCATATCTCACAGTTGTAGGTTTAGGGTTTTCTTTTGTTGTTGTTTTGTTTTGTTATGTTTTTGTGCTACTGGGGATTGAACTCAGGGGCACCCCAGCCTTTTCTATTTTGTATTTTGAAACAGGATCTCACTAAGTTGCAGAGAGCCTCGCTAAGTTGCTGAGATCAGCCATGAACCTGCAATCCTCCTGTCTGGGACTATAAGGGTATGCTACCACACCCAGCTTGTAGGTTTAGTTTTTGGTCACATTGTCCCAGTGACAACCAAAGGTTTCTAGGTGTCTGGCTTAAGGACTTCAGAAACTTGAACCATTGGTGGCCCACAAAGGAAGCACAATGGTCATGCCCTGGTCTCACCTCTTTGTCTTGTTCGCCTTCCATTTTAGCGGGAACCACATCTTCAAGGGCCGCGCAGCTGGCATAGCAGTGAACGAAAACGGCAAAGGGCTCATCACAGGTATGCGGTGGTAACTCCTGGGGTGTGGTCAGCCAAGACAACTGGCAGCCAGGCCACTGTCCCCTGGCATCACCCCCCCAGCTTCAGGCCCTTACAGCACTTCTTCCCCCGCCATAGGCCTCCATCTCTGCTGGTACCAGGTGCTTCTCACGAGAGGGGCTGCCACAGCACAGAGGAGTGTCTGCTCTCCGCCAGGCCCGGCGCTGACAGCGTCTCACTAGGTGGCTCACAGCACTTCCAGGAGCACTAATGCCAGATAAACTGTCCTGATCCCTCTGCAGGGCTTTGGCCTGGGCTTCTGCCTGCTCAGGGAATCTCTGTCCAGCCAATGCCTTCTTGTCCTTTAGGTCTTGGCTCAAGGGTCCCTTCCTCAGGGAAGCCTTCCCCGAGCTCCCCATACACGGATACATCACTGCACCCAGGACGCCTCCTCTCTGGGGCAGGTTACTCAATTTCTCAGTGCTTTGTGTGGTTGTCTCCTCGTGGATAAGGCAGTCATCCCCAGGGCAAGGAGAGAGTCTGCCTCTGTGCCATCCTCCACACAAAGCACAGCCACACCTGTGATCTTGGCCCAGGGAAGCCCCTCACTGCATCCAGCTGTCCTTCATCAAACCCTTAATGAGCACCCACTGTGTGCAGACACCATTCCAGGAGCTGGAGATATAACAGTGAGTGGAATGGATGCTATCCACTGAGGCTTTAGGAGGGAAAACAAGTGCATAGGTAAAGGCATACATGTGCAAGCAAAATTAGGCCTAACCGAGAATGCTAAGGCTCTGCAGGTCACAGGCATAAGGTGACACAGGTACAGCATGGGTGATCAAGTTCATGTGGCCAGGACAGGCCTGAGAAAGAGACATAGCAGTTGGAAACTGAGAGATGGGAAGGAGCCAAGGAAAAGAACCTTCTATGCAGGACCGCCTGTGGGAACAGACTTGGCATGCCTGAACGGAGATCACTGTGGGACCGGAGTGTGGTGAGCGAGGGGAGGGGTATGAGACGGGGTCACAGAGGCATGGCAGAGCCAGTCACACAGGGTCTCATGGACCAATGCATCCTAGACCCAGGAGGCTGAGAGTCTGTCCTGCCACCGCTCTGGGCAGCAGTGTCCAGGAGCACCCTCCAACTTGGGACTCTGTAGCCCATGCTGGGAGGAGGGAGGTAGCTCCCAGGGAGAGGAGAGGAAGGGTCTGGTGAGGCTGGGCCAAGGGAACAGCTAATCCTGCCTCTGTGGCTCTGAAGCCAGCTTGTTCTCACTCATTGATCTCAAAGCCACTGGGTACAGTGGGTGCCAGGATGTAGGAGGGCACAGGACAGACTCAAACCTTGTCCACAGAGAGAGCAGACAAGTACCTGAGACAGCAATGGGCAGACAGGCTCCCGGGTGCAGACTGCAGACAGGGCAAGGCCTGAGTGTCCTGGCCCGGGGTGGCCTTCTCTTAGCTGTCCTCATTGCCAGCACTGGAGGTGGCCTTGGGTGTTGACCTTTGTTCTGCCTCTCTTCATAGAAAATGTCATCCGTGAGAATCAGTGGGGAGGTGTGGACATCCGCCGCGGAGGGATCCCCGTCCTCAGGAGTAACCTCATCTGCTTCGGCTACTCGAATGGTGTGGTTGTTGGCGATGAAGGAAAAGGGCTGATAGAAGGAAACACCATCTATGGTGAGGAGTGTGTAGCGGGGGAGGGCGCGGGGACCCACATGGAAGGCAGGAACCCGGGTTCCATCTCCAGCGAGTGGGCCCTGAAAAAGACACCGGCTTCCCTGAGCCTTGAAGACCTCGTCTGAAGATCAGGAACTGTCGTAGGGCTCTCAGAACACAGAGCCTCTCACACCTCGTAACCCACACCCAGCCTGCGGGGTCAGCAGAGCAGAGCTTTATCCCTGGGTTAAACAGCAAAGGGCAGCCAGGCACAGTGACGCACGCCTGTAATCCCAGTACTTGGGAGGCTGAGACAGGAGGATTGCAGGTTCAAAGACAGCCTCAGTGATTTAGTGACGCCCTCCTCAACTTAGATGCTGTTTCCAAATAAAACATAAAATAGGGCTGGGGGTTTAGCTCAGAGGTAGTTCCATCTCCAGTACCACACACAAAAAAGAAAAAAACAGAAAAGGGCAAGAGCCGCCTCATGTAGGGAGAGCCCATTTACGCTCAGACACATGGACATCTGACTCCTCTCATCCCTTCTTTTGCTCTAGAGAACTAAAAATATAATGGGAAAACAGTATAATCACAGAGAGAAAACCATTTTCCCTTATTCTGTGACTTTGAGCAAAGCCTAATATTTCTGGACTAGACTGTATTTATAATAATAATGATAGACAAGATGTATTCAGGCCCACCTCTCTGCTGCGCCCTTTGTGTGCATTATCACATTTAATCCTCATGACTGCCTTCTGAAGGTACAGTTAGTGACCCCAGTTTAAAGATGAGGAAACTGAGGCACAGAGGCTTGGTAACCTGCTCAGGGTCACACAGCTGGGAGGCGGTAGGGCCGGGATTCACCCTGAGGTGGCCTCCTCCATGCAGGGCAGCGCTGGTGCCCCTAGCACTGTCACTGTGGGCCTTGTGCTTCTGATGTGAAGGACAGAACACTTTCTGCCTGTGGAATGACCCCTGCTCTTGAGAGTGGTGGTTATGGCCCCCCGCCAGAGCTCTGAGGTGGCTTGTCCCAAGCCAGCGCCTTTCTGCTTCCCCTTTGAGGAGACAATGGGTGCTGCCTTACCCGTCATCGGGTGTCAGTGACCCGTTCCTTTCACTGTCCCAGCGAACAAGGGCTGTGGCGTGTGGATGATGTCATCTAGCCTGCCCCATGTCACCAGCAACCACGTGAGCTACAATGGCCTATACGGAGTGGCAGTGTTTAGCCAGAAGGATGGCTCCAGCGAGTTCCCTGGAGGCCACGGGGCCCAGGAGAACTTCAGCGAGGATGGGGACGCCATCCTCTGGGAGACAGAGCTGGAGAAGGAGGATGACCCGCTGCGCCGGCCCATCACCATAGCTCTTGTGGAGTCTAACAGTATTAATCACAATGGAGGTGAGTGTACCCCCACCCCTGCTGTATAACCTTCCATGGCGCCCATTGTCTTAAGGGCCCTCCACAGACTGGTCACAACTTAGTCTTCCAGACTCATCAGCTACTTATTTCTGCCACTTAACCTGATACCCAAGCTCCAGACTAGCTCCCTGATGGTGAATCCATTCTCTCCTGCCTCCTACCCTACCAACCTCCCTTACACTGTTTCTCTTGCCCGAAATTCCCTTTCTCCCATCTACACGTCTCAAATCAACTTGAACTTTCTAACCTGCTATGAACACACCCTTCCATCCTTTCCTTCTTTGAATTCTGCCCTCCTCCCATCCCCAGTGACACTTTTTGTGGGACAAGAATCACTTATGGGGTGCTGATGGAGGAAGAGATTCCTGGACCCTGGGAAGCTCTTTCCTCTGGGAGTGGCAGAGACGGGGATATCAGCAGTCAGCAGCCCCAGCCCACCTATACAGGAAATGAGTTCTGTCCCCTCCCAGCTCAGGTTTCCTCCATGTTAGGATAGGCAAAGCCACATAAATTCACAAACACTTAGTTTTGCTGTTCTCAACCAAGCCAGGAGAAGCAGCAGGCAGGTGCCACAAGAGGGTCAAACTTGCAGGCCCACAGCTGACTGCTCCCATCCAAGTCCTGATCAGTGCCCTCCACACCACCCCCTCCCAGGCTGCCCCAGCCCTCCTGCTCCTGTGGAGGATGGTGAGCTGCTGCAGAGTCCCCTGCCCCGGGCCTTGCGTGTGCTTGTTCTCCCCAACAAGTCAGGGCCCTATCCTGCTGACCCTGTAGTTTTCTCTAAGCATACACAATCCCAAACACCATTTTCCTTTCCAAAATGTCTAACACCTGTTAGACACATATTACTTAGCTTAATAAATTTTTCTACTAAAAAATGATAGAATATCCCTTATGAAGAAAATGTCACAAAATAATAGGGAGGCAGATTCCAGCTCAGTATGGGACAGAAAATAAAACAGTCGGGCATGGTGGTACATGTCTGTAATCCCAGGACTTGGGAGGCTGAGACAGGAAGATTGCAGGTTTGAGGACAGCCTCAGCAACCTAGTGAGACCCTGATTCAAAACAAAAAAATAAAAATAAAATAAAATAAAAAGGACTGGGGCTGTGGGTGTAGCTCGGAGGTAGAATGCCCCTGGGTTCCATTGCTAGTACTGCAAGACAAAAACAAAACTAACAAAACACCTTTCTAGATGGTAGAATTCTCTGTCTAGAGGTGGCGGGGCAGCCTTGAGGAGATAGTGAGCTCCCCATCACAAGAGGTGCAAATAATAGTAGGATGATGTTGTAGGAGGCACTCAAGCCTGAGATGAGAGTGGGGGCCAGAGGACCATCAAAGCTAAGGTGGCTTCGCACAGCCTGTGTCCCTGGCCACCTTTAGTGAGGACTTAGTTGAACAAGAAAAGTTGTCTCGACACCCCTGGGTTTCCTCCCGCTATCTGCATCAGCATGGAAGCTGCAGACCCGAGGCTGAGTCTCTTCCCACCTCTTTCCTGAGGCTCATGGTTCAGGGAAGGCTTTTCTTTTTTCTTTTATTTTTTGCAGTACTAGGGATTGAACCCAGGGGCTTCTACCTCCGAGCTACACACCCAGCCCTAGTTTTTATTCTTTATTTTGAAACAGGGTCTCACTAGGTTGCAGAAGGCCTCACTAAGTAGCTGAGGCTGGCTTTGAACCTGTGATCCTCCTATCTCAGCCTCCCAAGTACTGGGATTACAAGTGTGCACCACCACGCCGGGCTCAGGGAAGGCTTTTCTGACGGGTATTGTCAGGGCCTATCCGGGATCATCCTGTGCTTTCCCTGTTCCCACCCCTCTGCCCATAGCCTCAGGACTCTATGTCCAGAGCAGCGAGGCCCTGAATGTTGTCACCAATGTGATCCATGCCAATGGGGACAGAGGCATCACCGTGGTCCAGAGCAGCCAGCTCACCCGTGTGGCCAACAACAGCATTTCCTGCAACCGTCAGAGTGGGGTCAAGGTTGAGGCCCAGTGCAAGGTTGAGCTCCGTGGCAACGGTATCTATGACAACAGAGGCCATGGCATCATCACCAAGGGTGACAGCACCGTGGTCATCGAAAACGACATCATTGGCAACCGGGGTAGCGGCCTGCAGCTGCTGCCCAGGTCTGACACCAAAGTGAGTATGTGTGCACGTGCGTGACGTAAGGTGCCACCCAGGGCCCAGCCCTGGGTCACACCTTCTGCTGAGAAGCAGAACTGTAGGCACTCAGCGCCATGAGGGGTGTCTCCCAGGTTGAGTTTCCACAGGCTGGGATCACAGGCCTGTGCCACCCCTGGCCCAGCCTCTCCCTCCCACCCTTGCCAGCAGTCTGTGAGTCCCTGAAGTGTGACAGGCCCTGGCTTCTTCTCCCAGGTCATAAAGAACCGGATCCACTCATTCCGAGCCTACGGCATTGCAGTGCGGGGCCGTGCCAAGGCCCTGGTGCAGGAGAACATCATCTTCCAGGGCAAGACCAACAAGACCATCTTCCAGCAGATTTCCAACAACCGGGAATGCATCATGCAAAACAACAAGTTCTTGGTCTTCAAGAAAAAGTAAGTGCCCAAGGTGGTCCGGGCCATTCTTCTGGAACCACAGGGAAGTCACTGGGAAGCCAGGCCCAGGCAGACAATCGAAGCTGCTTCCCCACTCCCTGCCAGCCCGCCAGCTCTCAGGCTTTGTGTCAGGCCTGGGCTGAGGACTTACACCTGGGAGACAAAGGCTTCTTTTTTTTTTTTTTTTTTTTGGTACTGGGGATTGAATCCAGGGGCATTCTACCTCCAAGCTACACCCCCAGTCCTAATTTTTATTCTTTATTTTGAAACAGTGTCTCACTAAGCTGTGGAGGGCCTTACTAAGTAGCTGAGGCTGGACACGAACCCAGATCCTCCTGTCTCTGCCTCCCAAGTACTGGGATTACAAGCGTGCACCACCACGCCTGGCACAAAGGCTTCTTAAAAGTTGGGGATAATCTGGTTTCAAATATCAGCTTTGCTAGTTACTGACTGTGTGACCTTGCATAGCTACCTAACATCTCTGAGCCTTAGTAAAGTCTAGGTAATAATATCTGCTTTGTGGCACCAATATAGGATAAAATAAGGTCTTGTGACCTAGTAGTGAATATCTGAGGTATTACAATGATGTTAGTTGCTGCGACTGTTGTCCTTGCTTTTAATGCCTCTGCCTCAGGGTGTCACTACTGCCTCCCACTCATCTTTCTCAGACCTCCTCCTCCCCAACACCAAGTTCAGTCGTTGCCAGGCCCTCTTGATTCTGCTTCTGAAGTGTTCTTGTATCAGGCACCTCCTCTTCCCCAACCACTCACCCTGCTCTGTGGCCATGTTACCAGCACAGCTAGCCCATTCATTTATGGATGGACTCTGTTCTGAGTGCTCAGTGTTCTGTGATTCTGTTGTCAAAATAATAGTGATCCCAGTGACTTGGTAGACAGAAAGATCACAAGTTCAAGGCCAGCCCAGGCAACTTAGTGAGACACTGTCTCAAAATATAAAACGAACCAAAAACAAAAAGGGCTCGAGATGAAACTCAGTGGTAGAGCACTTGCCTAGCCCCCAGGGTTCCATCCCCAGTACAACAACAACATTAAAGAAGTGATTTTTACTGGCGCTATTGGTATCACTCCTGCACTGCTCCTGTCGCCTGACCTGGTGCGGTAGCTTCCCGCCTGGTCCCTGCCCTTGGGCCGTTCCCTCTTCCCTCTGTACATGAACTCCACCAGGCTCACCTTTCCAAATGAGCACTCTGACCATGTCACATCCACAGTCAGAAACCTTCAGTGAATCCCTATTGTCTTTAGTAATGATCTCCACACTTTTTGTATTGCACTCTCAGTGAAAATAGTTTTGAGGAAACCCCCTCAGGTAGGTGTATATTTGCTGATTCATAACTTACGTGTGTATCCAGATTATTTAAATGTGGGGAAATTGAGGCCCAGAGGTGTTCAAGGTTCCCGTGCACCTGGAGGCAGAGCTGGACTGAACGTGCAGGACTTCCGTCCCTCGGTTTCACTCGCCCCACCTCTCTGAGTGATCACTAACTTGGGAGACAAAAACCTGCTGCTGATACCAACAGGGGGATCTGTGACCTGCAGCCAGAAGCAACTGTCCAGGGCTTCACCGAGTGTTCTAGACCTCCCCGGGGTTCACTGGCTTTCCTTCTGCACCTCCAGGTCAGATACATGGCGCCTGGTGAACCCACCAGCACGGCCTCACCTGGAAAACTCCTTCAGGGGCCCCTCTGCAGCCCACAGTGGGCAGAAGGTGGCGGCCATGGCGACCAGGATCACAGCCCGTGTGGAAGGTGGCTACCACAGCAACCGCAGCATCTTCTGCACCATCCTGTGAGGCCGGAGGCTGGCGGTGCTCAGGAGAGCTGAGGCCAAGGGGGGGGGGGAGTGCCTGAGAACATCCCAAACATCCCAGCCCCTTACTGTGCCCTAGAAAAACAGCCCCAGGCCTCCTGGGAAGGACAAGGTACTTCCAAATCCCTTCAGCCCCACCCCTCAGCGGGAAGGAATGTGGGAAGCCTTTGCAAGGAGAAAAAGGAGCGAAGCTGGAGGGTCCTGAAACGCAGCACGTGAAGCTTTCGGGTCAGGACTTTTTTTTACAGGGAACCTCATTTTACACACCAAACCCAGACTCTTCTCAGGGAAGAGATTTACTTCTGAGGACGGGAAGTGACTCCACTGGGGTGGAAGCAACTGCCCCGGAATCCCCGCTTCCTAGATCCCCACCGTGATCCCTCCGCGGACCCCCACAGGCTCCCTTCGGCCTTTGGGGCTGCAGCAGAGTTTTACTTGAAGACAGTTCTTTTAGACGTGGGTGTGGTTCTGGGAGGGAGGAAGGGGCTCGGGACGGGGAGCCCCTCTTGAAAGAAAGGCTGCCCCAGGGACAACGAAGGGTCGTGCTACGCACGGAGGGTGCTTGCCAGATGGCTTCCCTCGGGCAGATGCCGGCGAGGCTGGGTGCTGCAGGGGTGCGGAAGCCCCGCTGACAAGGCTTCCCCAGCTCAGGACGCCCGCTGGTGCCCGCCGCGGGACTCAGACGCCACGCGAGCGCCCCACACCCACTGCCCCCGGCTCCAGCCGTTCAGATGGAGGGGCCTGGGCTCTCCGGGTGTCCCCATTCTCATGAGTGGTCACCTGCCTTTAGCGGCCCCGCCGTGTCCCCCTCTGTGCCTTGGCTCGGGCTCTTCCCGGCATGCCCTTCTCCACCTCCACGTGTGCAGCCCCACCCCTCCCCAAGGTTCAGCTCAGACACTGCCATCTCCGCGCAGCTCTCCCCTCGCTCCAGACGACATCTTCCCCCAAGCCTCAATCGACCCTCCTTGGCTCCCTCAGGGCACTGAGCACTTTCTGCCTTGTCTTGGAACTATCCGGATCCACACACCATCCCACCACCTGCCTGTGAACTGAGTAGGGCCACATCTCACTGTGTCCCCAGGTCCCAGCCCCAGAGCTGGGGTGGGGTGGTGGCCTGAGTAAGGGAGGAAGGCCAGTTCCCAGAGGGCTTTACCGGTCAGTCCTGTGAACGGACCAGGGTTCCAGCTGGGCCCAGCCCCCACAGCTTTCCACTGGCCTTTCATGCGGGGTGTCACCAGCCTGTTGGGGTCACTGTCCTGCATGTGCCCAGATGGCTTCCCAGGCTGGTTCCCTCAGCCCCTAGGTGCTGCTGTTGGGTGGGGTGGGAGAGGGCAGAAGGAGCCAGAGGCACTGGCTTCTCCCTGAGGACTTTGGGCACAAGAGTTCTGGTCCCTCCCATCCCCAGCAATGTTCTATTTGGTGGCCCCAATGTGAGTCGCTGTACAAAATGCTGCCTTTGTTATTTTGTAAGAAATGATTTTTCTGTGAATCAAGAACTTATGAAAATCTTAACCAAAATAAAGTTCTATATTTTAAAGGAGGCACTTGGGGTGGGAGGTCTCTCCTTGGTCTACATTTGCTGGAGTTCCAGATGGCCAGGAGAATCCCAGGGCCCTCTTGTTGGGCTGGATTGTTCCCACCATGGCTATGGATTCAAAGCTGGATAGGCTACATCTCACAAGGTCTGTGTTCTCCCGTGTCATTGAGAGGTTGTAACTCCAGTCCTGCCCGCCCATGGGGCTTTGCAAAGATCAACAGGCATAGTCCCTCCCTGCGGATCACTTGATAGTCAGCGAATGATACTTGGATGCACAAGCACGTCTTCCCAGCTTCAATCAGCCTCTTAGTTACCACATCCACATGTCACCCAAGGAGCTAGAACTTAGTAGTTTTTTTTGGTAAGTTTACTAACTTTGTCTAAATGATCTCAGAAAATTGTTTGGTTTAGCTCCCAGCAGCCCACTCCTGAGCTCTGAGGAAGCTGGCCTGCTTTTGGGCTACCTGGTATATTTCCTGGACAATGTACCCTTTAGGACACTTCCACATCTCTTTAGCTTCTCAGAGACTAAACAGATTCTCTCATATAGCAACAAGAGATTTCTCATACATCCCCTCCATCATGTCTGGAGTTCATGTAGTGAGAACTGTTTCTCACCCATGATGTGCTTCTAATGTACTCCTGCATTAAAACCTTGCCGTCAGAGTCATCAGTGAGGGTCAGATGTGCCTCCATCCATAACTGCCTTCAGAGCCCCGGAGACTTTACTGCCAGCAGCAGGTCCGGAAAGGCCTGCATGCAAGGAGCAGGTGAAGGTGCTGGGTTGACCGCTGATGCTTTCTACATTGTACTCATCTCTGGTCCCCTCTACTTGGCTGACCCCTGCTTTCTATGTGGCTGCCGTCAGGCAGAAAAACTGGGACCATCACTTTCTGATTTGTCTCTACCTTATTACAACAGGCTATAAATCAGCCTGTTCTGGCAATATCCCATAGTTAGCTCCTGATGAAGCTGGAAGCCTCCTCTTCCAGCCCTGCTGCGCTACATCCTCCCCACCACCCACTCCACTGGCCCTTCCAGATCCTCTGTCTAAACCTTCATCCGTTAAATGTGGCTCAGGGATCAGCCGGGTGAAATCTTTTGACTCTGACCTCCCCAGACCCCACGCTCCCAAATCCCCACGCATGTGAACCAACAGGAGGAACATCTACCATTTAAAATCACGACACCAGAAGGAGATGAGGTTCAATCTAGCCATCGCTTTATGTTTCTGATAAGACAGGAGCAACTGGGATGCTGGCTTTTGACTTCACAGCTGTGCCAAAGCAAGGCTTTTTTCTTCTTCTTAAAAATAACAAGAGAAGTGAATAGAAGCAGTGGCTATGATGTGGCCAAAAACACCCGGTCTGGAACACAACATCTACGTAATCTTCCTCCGCTTTGACTGGCGGTCCATGGTCTGGGCGGGAGGCAGCGGGATGGATAGAGTGCCCATCCTATGGTCCTCTTCCCTGTCAGCGGCCAGAGACACCTTTTTTTTAGAGATCTTCAGCCTCATGGCCCTTGCTATCTCAATCATCCTGAGGAAGAAACAAGCAGAACAAATGGAGAAAGAGCCTTCAGTGTGGCTGTTTGGGGAGGCTTGGCAGGAGGGAGCAGCACACTCATGCCCCAGGCCCTGAGACAGAATCCCAAAGTGGCCATCAGGAGTAGAGCCCCCAGGAGAGGGCACACAGGATGCCCCACCCCCAGAGCTATCAGATTTGATTTAATGTGTTGCCATTAGAAAACAGCCAGGCAGGTGATGGAAAACCAGGTTGTCTAGATCCCTGTTAATAACTGTATCACCTATAACCATCTAGGAAAGCAAACAGACTGACAGGCTCCTAGTTCCTATTTGCTTGTATTTTTCAACCTCAGTGCTATACAAACACTGTGGACAGTCCTCAGAATAATCCCTCCCTGGACTGCTGGCCTGCAGACAGGTGTTATCACAGGCTCTCTTGGAACACATCTGGGGCTTTGATGTCAGATGCCTCTCAATTACCAACAAAGAATTCCTGAGCTCTGGCCCTTACTGTCTGAAATCTTTAACAAGGCTGGAAGGAGCCTGAAAGGTCATCTCTACTGGCTGTCCCCATCCACTCAGAGATGCTCAAATGTGATGTCCCTGCCAACCAGCAGCTCCGTCTTGCCTTGAACATCTCCCCTGAGGCCCTTCCATCAATTTTGAGAAAGCTCTGCTTGCTAAGCTGAAGGTGGGTTCTCTTAAACTTCAACCCCTGGGCTCAACCCTCAGAACTATACAGAATTCCTCTCCCCAGTGACAGTAATTCAGAGAACGGAGGCTGTTTGGTTATTGGAAACTGAATGCTATGGAAAGGCTCAGGCTTGAAGCCCAATTATTCCCTTCTTGGCTGTGAGACCTTGGGAAAGTCATTACTTCTCTGGCCCTCAGATTCTTCCAATTGTTTTTTAGAGAAATCAATGAGATAGCATGAAAGAATTTAATAGTGCCCAGAAAAGAGAAGGCACTCAAAATGTCTCATTACATGGTCACTGAAAATTGTCCTCTGGTCCCAAGTTTTTCCCACATGAAGCACCCCCAGTTCCCTTGACGGCGCCTCGGCTTTCCAGTGGTACTAGACCTGCATCAAGGCACCTGCAGGGAGCTCTGCATTCTGCTGTGCTCACCTCTTCTCACTAAGCTTCAAGTCTCTCTGCAGCACTGTCAGGTCGATCTGGAAGTCGTTAATATGCAAGGCAAGTATGATCACATATGCAGTGATCTTTGCCTTCATAGAGTTCGAAATTAAGTTCCGCAAACTGAAAAATGAGTGGCAGGAAAGGAGAAACAAAATTAAATTCCAAAAGCAAAATAAAAGCATTGAAGCCATTCCCTTTGCCTTCAATGTCTTCCCAGCTTGGAAAAAGGCAAAGGACTTGGAGCAACATTTCTCATTTCTTCCAAGGTGCCCAAGGCTCACAGCGAACAGGTAGCCAATCCCAGCATTTCCCTGAGCAGGGGAGAGAAAGCTGTGCTTACACTTTCCCTGGGCAGTGCTGCAGCTCACACTAGTGAGGACATGCCACATCTGTCCCTGCCTGCTCAGCGGGACCGCTAGGGTAAGATGCCCTGGGTTCAATCCCTAGTACCACAAGAAAAGCCAGGCACAGCGGCACATGCCTATAATACCAGTACTTGGGAGGCTGAGACAGGAGGATGGCAGGTTCAAGGACAGCCTCAGCAAACTGCAAGACTCTCAGCAAACGAGGGAGACCCTGTTTCAAAAAAGTAAAAATAAAAAAGGGCTGGGGGTATAGCTTGGAGGTAGAATGCTCCTGGGTCAATCCCCAGTACCATAAAAAAAGGAAAAAAATATTCATAAAAGACAAAGTGAACTTTTCTAAAGGGGATAGAATATATAACATATAGCATGTCCTCAACTTAATTGGCCCCAGAACCCTGCCAAAATGAGTGATCTCTTCAGTACTGCATCTCTGTGGACACAGAACTGAACCCAAGCTCCCACCCTCCACCTACTTTCTCCTTCACCGGCAAAACTGCTCGAAACCAACCCTCCTGACCTGCCATTGTTGTAAGTCAAGCAGGTAAAGTGCTTCAGCAGTTTGGTGTTGATGATGTGGGGGATTCCAGGTCCTAGGGCACCTACAACACAAACTTGCATTTGATCATTTTCTCAAAAAAACCTCAGGCCCATGCTTCATCCATGAGCTGGGCCGCTGTAAGAGACAGAACCACACGGTAAGAGAGGCAGGGACCCAAAATCCAGAAAAGCCACTTGACACAATAATTTGCTCGGTGTGCTTCAGCCTGAAGACTGGACACACACAAGAGATGTTTGTGGTGGGACCAGGACAAGACAGAAAACAGACTCCAATGAGGCCAAAGGACGCAGAATTAAGACACTGGAAAACAAAACAGAGAGTAGAAAGCCCAGGAGAGAGGGGGGAGGGCAGATTAGAATGTGAAAATAAGAACTAACCGGATACTGAAAACATGACCACAGACCCTTGTGTGCTCAATCACAGTAAGAACGACTGAACACACCTTGTGCCGAAAACCACCGATGTCCCTGGGTGGGTAAGTGTGTGACCACCATATGGTCCTAGCGATAGGTGATACTGCGGCTACCATTAGAGACTGACGCTCTCCCCTCCTACTTGAAATAAACTGACACAACACGCACCTCACAAACATCCACAAGCAAAGCCAAGTTTTTTTCTCCCTATATAACTAATGTTTGTTCTGACTGTCCCTTAAAATTGTCCTTTGATTTGACATAAAAATTGTACTTTGCCTAATGCAGAATAGAAGTGGTGAAATGTCAGCCCTGGAAGCTGCCTGAGCAATTGTGCAATCCAACCTGTCCTCATTTCCAGATGAGGACACAGAGATCAGGAGGAGGGAGAGCCTTGTGGGTCCCCAGTGTGTCGGCAGCTCCAGGAGGCACCATACTGCTGAGGTTGAAAATCAGACTCAACCCACAGATCTATTTTCCTCCTTGTTAGAGCTGATCTGAGACCTACAGACTGGGCTGGAAATAACCAGAATACAAGTCTATTATGAGCTTACTTTTCCGTTTTATCACTTTCTGAGCACGAAATTTGATGAGGGTGTCTAGAAACCATATGCATCGGGCCTGGCGGTCTCGGCTCTCCTCGTTTGATGGCAAAGACTTCAGTGCTTCTATGACAAAGGAGCAGTGGCTAAAACAAGGAAGGGAAAAGGGGGAATGTGTCAGGTAAGACAGGCTCTGTCAGGAACCATCCCCCTCCCAACGAGGACACAGGACTGCTCCCTCCACACACAGTCAGCAGCTGATGAGGGGCTGCCTCTCTCCATAGTCTTTAGAACAAGAGGGGTGTAAAGGGGCCTGTGAAGGGCCAGAGAGTAAATACTGTAAGCTCTGTGGAGCCAAGTGTGGTGGCACACACCTGTAATCCCAGTACTTGGGAGGCTCAAACAGGAGGACGGCAGGTTTGAGACCAGCCTCGGCAACTTAGTGTGACCCTGTTTCAAAATAAAAAATAAAGAGGGCTGGGGATGTAGCTCGGAGGGAGGCGCGCGCATGCGCGAACACACACACACACACACACACACACACACACACACACACACATACCTTTGTGGGCTATACAGTCTCTTGAAACTACTCAACTCCACATTGGAGTGCAAAAGCAGCCAGAGACATTACTTATGTGAGTGAACAGGGCTGTGTTCCAATAAAATTTTATACTTTATTTATTTGCAGGCAGTAGGCCAGACTTGGCATGTGGGCCACTGTTTACTGACCTCTAGGTTAGTGGTGAAGAGCACAGGCTCTGGAGTCAGCCTGCCTGGGTTTGAGTCCCTTCTTTGTCATGCAATGGTTCAGGCAACTTCCTTTATATCTCTATGCTCTGGCTTCATTCATAAATTGGGGCCAATGATAGCACCCTCCTCCTAGGGACTTTTTCTATATTAAAAGAGATACTACAAATAAAGTGCCTAGAACATGCTAAGCACAAAGAAACCTCAATCCATGTTAGCTATTATTAGTGTGTGTGTGTGCGCGTGTGCGCGCGCACACGTGCGTGGTATTGGGGATTGAACCCAGGGACACTCTACCTCTGAGCTGCACCCCCAGCCATTTTTATTTTTTATTTTCAAACAGGGTCTTGCTGAGTTGCAGAGGCTGGCCTTGAACCTGCCATCCTCCTGTCTCAGCCTCCCAAGAACTGGGATTATAGTTGTGCACCACCACACTGGCTTAGCTATTATTTTTATGTACTCTTCTACTACCATCAGAATCCTGGACTCACAGAGATAAAAAGGCTCTTCAAGATCACCCTGTTAGAGCCTTAATTCTTTTTTTTGGGGGGGGGTACTGGGGATTGAACCCAAAGGCATTCTACCTTCAAGTTATACCCCCAGTCTGATTTTATTTCTTATTTGGAAACAGGGTCTTGCTAAGTTGCCAAGGCTGGCTTTGAACCTGCGATCCTCCTGTCTCAGCCTCCCAAGTACTGGGATTACAAGCATGCGCCACCACACCCAGTTTACAGCCTCATTTTAAAGCAGAAAAACAGGGGCAGACAGGGAAGACCACTGGTATGCCAGGGCAGAGCTCATGGCCTCAGTTCTCAGATGCCCAACCCAGAGCTTGTGCCTGCACCTGCCCTGAGTCACAGTCACATTAAGACAACTAAAAACTAGTAATGAGCTCTTTTTCAGAAATGAATCTTTTTGTAGGGAGGGAAAAAAGCATGTTCCAAGGTCTTGGATTTTACTGAACAATAAATCTTCAAGACAAAAATTGGGAGAACCAATCGAGGGTTGATAACCTTTTATTTTCTCGAGATGAAATTATTAAAAGAAAAAACTCAGAAGCAAAAAATCCTAGCCGGGCGTAGTGGCGCATACTTGTAATCCCAGTATTTGGGAGGCTGAGACCAGAGGATCCGGGTTTGCGGCCAGCCTCAGCTACTTAGTGAGGCCCTCCACCACTCAGTGAGGCCCTGTTTCAAAATAAAGAATAAAAAATAGGGCTGGGGGTGTAGCTCGGAGGTACAATGGCCCTGGGTTCCATCCCCAGTACCGCAAAAAAAAAAAAAATCCTACCATCATCATTTTCGTAAAAAGTTATTTTTAAGCCAGGCGTGGTGGCACATGCCAGTAATCCCAGTACTTGGCAAGCTGAGACAGGAGGATTGCAGGTTCAAGGACAGTCTCAACAAGTAGTGAGACTCTCATCAACCTAGCGAGACCCTGTTTTCAAATAAGAAATAAAATCGGGCTGGGGGTATAGCTCGAAGGTGGAATGCCTCTGGGTTCAATCCCCAGCACCACACACACACACACACACACACACACAATTTTTTTTTTAATGGCAAAAAAGGGGAGGAGGAAATAATCTCTGAATTAAAACATACAAGACAGGCCGGGTGTGGTGGCACATGCTTGTAATCCCAGTACTTTGGGAGGCGGAGACCGGAGGATCTGGGTTCGTGGCCAGCCTCAGCTCTCTCTCTCTCTCCCTGTCTTTCTCTCTCTTTCTCTGTCTCTCTCTCTCTCTACCTAGTGAGGCCCTCTGCAACTTCGTGAGACCCGGTTTCAAAATAAAGTATAAAAAATAGGGCCGGGGGTGTAGTGTGGAGGTAGAACGCTCCTGGGTTCAATCCCTGGTACCACAAAAAAAAAAAAAAAAAAACATACAAGACTAGCCGGGCATGGTGGTGCACGCTTGTAATGCTTAGGAGGCTATGAGGGGAGGATCGCAGGTTTGCAGCCAGCCTCAGCTACTCTGTGAGGCCCTCCCCTGTTTCAAAATAAAGAATAAAAAATAGGGCTGGGGGTTTCGCTCAGAGGTAGAATGCCCCTGGGTTCAATCCCCAGTACCGCAAAATAAATAAATAAATAAACACACACACACACACACACACACACACACACACGCACACACACAGACTTAAAATACACAAATTTAACTTCAGGAAAGCTTGCCCAGCATATCATCACAGAGAAGCTGTCACTTCAGCCAGCACCCATTCCCAGGCCAGCCTTTGGGTGCTGCCAGTGACAATCAGTATCAGTATGACACGGGAGACAGGGCTAGCGGGCCCCAGCCCCAGGTGTCAGGCCCTCACTGCCCTCTACCCAGCTGCAGTTCCATGTAGTCAGGTGCCAACTCCCTCCCTTGAATCCACCCACTGCTCCCGGAAGCCCTGGTCAAGACAACGCCGAGCAACACTGGCTTGCTCATGTTCAAAGGCAGACCATACGCCTCCTCACTGACTGACAGCCCGAGGTCCTGCTTCACATCTGACTCGTCTCCCAACATCACTCCCCATCGGCCAAGTGGGAGCACCTGTTCTCTTCAATCATCTTCAGTATTTCTTCTGATGTGACCTTCCTAAAAGCTTCAGATGGGTTCTCAAGAGCTTCATACTCCGCGGGGGACAGAACTAGGTGCAGGTCAAGAACATAATCTGCCCAGAACAGAAACATTCAGCTAGCTAGATTACCTTGTAGTGGCCTCGTTTCATGGATAGGAAAGCTGAGGCTCACAGAGGGAAAGAGATTCAAACAGTACAGCAGGGCCCAATGTGGGGGCCCAGTTCTCAGACTCCAGAGCTTGTTTCCTGCCTGGGCTTCTCTTCCATTACCACAGAGCCACTGCCAGCATTCCATCTAACCAGAGTGAAAATCTACACTCTAACCCTTCTTTTTGCAAAATCAGTCTGCTCTACACTTTGGGCACTGGCCAACTCAGAAGTCATATTTTGACTATTCATGGAGAGTGACTCCTGCCCCCAGGGCTGAGCTGCGAGCATTTGGCATGTTGCTAAGGAATGGGTTTGCATCCCAGGGATGGGTCCCTCAACTGGTGAGGAAACCTTGCCCCTCTGGACATCAGCACTGGGGCCCGTGCAAAGGTTTAGATATTGCTTTTGTGAATGTCACAGGACCACACACACCCCCAGAGAGCCCGGTTGTGCCAAGTGTGCAAACATCACAACTTGGAAAACCAGGCAGCTTTCCTATCACAAAAAGGATACTATCTTCAAATTTATAGACGTCTTCAGGCTTGGCTGCATCAGCGTAGCAGGGAGGAAGGTAGAGGGAGTCGTCCTGCAGGTCATCCTGGATGGCATCGCTGACCAGAGCTTTTCAGTAAAGGGAAAATTAGTGTCAGTAACACCCTGTTTGGTTTCAGGTCCCAACACTCTTTGCCGTCTGTGTGGGTGAGACCACAAATGGTCCAGAAACCCCAATATGAATGTTTCCACCAAGGTAATCTGAACTGCCCACCGGGCTTGACTGCTCCAGAACTACAAGGCACGGGAAGGTGGACACAGAATGGTTCCCCTCTAGTAACTTGCAATAGAGTTGGGAGAGACAGACGTGCTACTAAATATTAATAGTACAATATGAGTGAAGCTAAAATGAGAGCTAAAAGTGGGGATATAACTCATTGGTAGAGTACTTGCCTAATATGTGTAAAGCCCTGGGTTAGACCCCCCAGCCCTGGGGTGGGGAGGAGTGAGAAATATTCAAAATACTCTGTAAGAGCTTACCTCCCAAAACATTTAAGTGAAAATAAAAAACCAGACTGTACATGGAGAAAAAAACAGAAAAGTTCTACTATTAAGTCTGGTAGACCAACATTGGGAATATGGTTGAATTACTTTTCTTTTTAAATATCTTTTAATACCTGAGAGCAAACTTAAAAAAAATTTAAAAAATTCACCTAGACATTAAAGTATGTCTTTGAATAAATGTTGAGCCAGGCGTGGTGGCACACACTTGTAATCCCAGTACTTGGGAGGTTGAAATAGGAGGGTTACAAGTTCGAAGACAGCCTCAGCAACATAGTAAGAGTCTCAGCAACCCCAGCAAGACTGTTTCAAAACAAAAAATAAAAAGGGCTGGGGCTGTAGCTCAGAGGTAGAACACCCCTGGGTTCAAACCCCACCAAAAAACAAAAAAAAAGTTGAGTCCTACTTCTATGCTCCTAGAAAGGAAAACACACCAGCCGGGTGTGGTAGTGCACGCTTGTAATCCCAGTACTTGGGAGGCTGAGACCGGAGGATTGCAGGTTCGCCGCCAGCCTCCGCTACTTAGTGAGGCCCTCCATAACTTCGTGAGACCCTGATTCAAAATAAAGAATAAAAAATAGGGCTGGAGGTGTAGCTCGAAGGTAGAATACCCTTGGGTTCCATCCCCAGTACCGCAAAAAAAAAAAAATAAATAAATAAATAAATAAAAAATAGGTCTGGGGGTGTACCTCGGAGGGAGAATGCCCCTGGGTTTAATCTCCAGTACCACAAAAAAATAAATAAATAAAATAAAAATAAAATTAGATCTGTATGATATGCCAGAAAAAAATAAAATTGTGTTAGTACTAAAAGAAAATATAGGAAAATATTTAGATAGTCACCAGATATGGAAAGATTTTCTTAAACTTTCTTTTTTTTTTTTTTTTTGCGGTACCAGGGATTGAACCCAGGGGCGTTCTACCTCCGCGCTACACCCCTGGCCCTATTTTTTTATGCTTTATTTTGAAACCGGGTCTCACGAAGTTGCGGAGGGCCTCACTAGGTAGAGAGAGAGAGAGAGAAAGAGAAGAGAGAGGAGAGAGAGAGAGAGAGAGAGAGAGCGAGCATGCGCGCGTGCGCGTTGAGGCTGGCCGCGAACCCGGATCCTCCGGTTTCCGCCTCCCAAAGTACTGGGATTACAAGCGTGTGCCACCACGCCCGGCTCTTAAACTTTCTAAATTGAGTCAGGCATGATGGGGCATACCTGTAATCCTAGTAGGAAAGCTAAGACAGGAGGATCGCAGGTTCGAGGACAGCCTCAGCAACATAGCAAGACTCTTAGCAACCTAATGGACCATGTTTCAAAAACAAAAATAAATAAAGATGGCTGGAGGTGTAGCTCAGAGGTAGAATGCCCCTGGGTTCAATCCCCAGTAGCCTCCCCCAGACACTTCTAGAATTACATTTTTTGGGGGTATTGGGTTGAACCCAGGGGCATGCTACTTCCGAACTACACCCCTCCAGTCCTTTTTACTTTTTTTTTTTTTTGCAGTACTGGGGATTGAACCCAGGGGCATTCTACCTCCAAGCTACACCCCCAGCCCTATTTTATTCTTTATTTTGAAACAGGGCCTCACTAAGTAGCTGAGGTGGCCATGAAACTGCAATCCCCTTGTCTCAGCTTCCCAAATACTGGGGTTACAGGTGTGTGCCACCATGCCCGGCTTATAGTTCTATTTTTATGTGTGTGTATGGTGCTGGGGAGTGAACCCAGGGGCATTCTACCTCAGACCTACACCCCCAGTTCTTTTTTATTTTTTATTTGGAAACAGAATCTCACTAAGTTGATGCAAGCCTCACTGAGTTGCTGAGAATGGTTTCAATCTGCAATCCTCCTGTCTCAGCCTCTCAAGAACTGGGATTACAGGTGTGCACCACCGTGCCTGGCTATAATTCCATTTTTTTTTTTTTTTGCGGTACCGGGAATTGAAAGCAGGGGCGTTCTACCTCCGCACACGCCCCCGGCCCTATTTTTTATACTTTATTTTTGAAACCGGGTCTCACGAAGTTGCGGAGGTCCTCACTAAGGAGAGAGGGAGAGAGAGAGAGAGAGAGAGAGACAAGGAGAGAGAGAGCGAGAGAGCTGAGGCTGGCCGCAAACCCGGATCCTCCGGTCTCCGCCTCCCAAATTATTGGGATTACAAGCGTGCGCCACCACACCTGGCCATCTATGTATTATGTATTAAAAATTTCATTTTTAATACATAAACTTTCTCTAATGTTCTTGTTAGCCTTTTTAACCAAAGTCTCCTTGAACTCACAAGATGTGAGGCCTTCTCTCTCCTCAGTGCCCTGCAGGCTGTAACCCTGCACCAAGAACAGGGCATGCGCATGTCCATTTCCATGCCTGTCTTCTCCACTTGACTGTGAGCCATCAAGGGCAGCACCTGGTTGGATGTTTCTTGCTGCCTCCAGAGTCTGCCCCTTGAGAAGGCCCTCAGCAAGTGGCAAGAAAAAATATAGCTTTAGGCCAGGTGTGGTGGCCCACGCTTGTAATCCCAGTACTTGGGAGGCTGAGACAAGACGATCGCAGGTTCGCGGCCAGCCTCAGCTACTTAGTAAGGCCCTCTGCAACTTAGTGAGACCCTGTTTCAAAATAAAGAATAAAATCGGGCTGGGGGTATAGCTAGGTAGAATGCCCCTGAGTTCAATCCCCGGTACCACAAAAAAAAAAAAAAAAAGAACCAGGCGTGGTGGTACACGCTTGTAATCCTAGTACTTGGGAGGCTGAGGCAGGATGATTTAAGGTTCAAGGCCAGCCTCAGCTACTTAATGAGGCCCTCCGCAACTCAGTGACACCATGTTTCAAAATAAAGAATAAAAAATAGGACTGGGGGTATGGCTCAGAGGTAGACTGGCCCTGGGTTCAATCCCCAGTACTGCAAAAAAACAGCCTTAATCCCCATCGTGTCCATCTGTGAGGCGGGTAAAAGAGAAGAGAAGCTGCATTTATGGGCAGATTCTTACCCCAGTTCCAGCTGCTTACCATTCACACCCTTTGTGTCGATGATATTCTCTGCAGCTTTAGCTACTGCAAGATTCAAAGATTCACTGCCAACTTTATTCATTCTCCTGGAGCTCAGAGCTCGTTTCTGTTTGGTGGTACCAAAGGCTTCAATGCAAGAATCCATCTGTGCAGGAGACGAACCAGGTTACTGGGGACAGAACAGGCAGGCACTGCTATTCCTTGCTGTGCAAATCTAAGGAAACTCTGGGCTCCAGGGCCATCATTACCTCACCAGTACATCAGGCTGAGCCACTCCTATCATACCTATCTACCTCGTAGGACCACTGTACACATCAAATGATTTTAACAGATTTGACACACTTTATAAATGATAAAGGGTTATTTACAAATCAACAGCTTTTCCATCATCAGTTAGGCTTGATAAATCTGTGGCATACAGCTCACTCTTCTTTTATCCTATATCCATAACAGACATTGCTAATAGATGACTAACTCTCCCTTAGCCAGAGAGTAGCCTCACACCCCTTCTCAATACAATACTCCAGGCAACACTAAAGATTCAATCAATTTGCCATCCTGAGGTGAGATGACCTTTGTAGGAACCTTCTATACTAAAAAATCCTAAAGTTTAGTTTGTTCTAATGTGAAAACTTCCAGATATAACCAAAATTTTCTGGAACTTGAACTTAATCTTATAAACAAATGCCATACTTATACTGGCCCAGAGAACAGGTTCTAAATGCTGTCACAGAACTGCATTTGGCTGCCACAGACAGAAGCAGGTCTGCTCTGAGACCAGAAGGCCTCTGCAGGTAGCAACTGCCCAGAGAACTACACACTGAGTGAGCTGGGAGCAGCCTGGGAGAAGAGAGTTCAGCAAGCTCATTGTACTGCTAGAGAAGCATCAGGCCTAGAAGGAACTCCCCCCACCCCAAGGCCCCACATCTTAATTCTGTCACACTCACTTTTTCTCTGAAAGTTTTGGTCTGACTCTCCAATGTGGGTTCACTCTCAAGTGATTCATCTATTAAAATACAAAACACAAGAAAGGGGGTCTCACTATGTTGCCCAGGCTGATCTTGAACTCTTGAGCTCAACTGCTCCTCCTGTCTCAGCCTCCCAAGTAGCTGGGACTAGAGGCAGCATGCACCACTATGCCCAGCTCTATAAGTCCTGTAGATATTAATAGTGTTCAATATTAATTTGTTTCACAACTAATCTATGAAAAACAGATTTTGGGGGCTGGGAAAACAGATTTTGAAGATCAGTGGTAGAGTGCTGGTCTAGCGTGTACAAGGCCCAGGGTTCAATCCAACACTACAAACAGAACAGAACAAAGCCACCACAGATTTCCTTATTACAGGACCTCCCTGAGCCTAATATGAATGTATACTATGAATACTTAATCGCAGTTTCAGTACATGGTTAAGGAACTGGAAAATAGATCAGGGAGTCAAATGAAGGAATCATCTGGTCCAACTTCTTTGTTTCATAAATAAGGAAAAATGAGCCTCCTGATGTGACTTCCCCAGGTCAGTTGACCAGGCAGGCAGGGGCGGAGATGGGAGTGGACACCAGGTCCTCACCTCTTCCCATGGTTTAGCTCTCCTGGCAAAAGACCTAAGGCAGGCACAAGTGTAAGGTATGTATTTCTTATATAATGTTCTCTAATCTTCCACAAAGTACTCAAATAAGGAGCAGTACATTCTAGTGGACAAGAGCACAAGTCCCGGAGTGGCCTTGCCTGCGTCACACCAGCAGGGCACCCAGTTTCATCGTCAGTAAAAAAGGGATAACAGGACCTACGAAGTAAGTGACAAAGTGCACTGAAGGTGTTTAGAACAGTGCCAAGCACAGAGTAAGGACCCAATATTAATGTTGTGTGTGTATACCAACTAAAACAAACCAATATTTACAAACTTTTTACACACACAAACAAAAATTGTTTATTCAACAAATTAATAAGTAATAGTCCCCTGCCTCCTAGGAATTTAGAACATTTGGAGGATGATTTAAATGTAGTTATACTTGTTTACAAAGCAAGGAATTCTTAACCTTTTGAACCTGTGGATCCCTAGGAAATTTACAGACTCAAGAGCCTTTTAAAATCATGTGTGGCCAGGTATGGCAGCACATGCCTGTAATCCCAGTACTTGGGAGGCCAAGATAGGAAGATCACAAATTTGAGGATAGCCTCAGCAACTTAGTGAGACTCTCAGGAATTTAGCAAGACCCTGTTTTCAAATAAAAAATAAAAAGGGCTGGGGGTGTAGCTCAGAGGTAGAATGCCTCTGGGTTCAGTCCCCAGTACCAAAAAAAAAAAAAAAAAAAAAAAAAAAAAAAAAAAGAATGAAACCAACCACTGTTCAGACAGAATAAAGTCAGAACATACCAGTAGATTTGCAGTGATGCTCAAGAGTCGTCCTTATCCAACACCCTCCCTGCCATGGTTCTCAAGAGCATCACTCCGGATTCAAGATTTGAGATTTAGGGAGCAGGAGCCCCTTGAAGCTGACCCTCTTATTTATCATTTCATAAGCTCTCACTTTAGCCCTGAGCATTCTAAAATGACAAGGCAGAGAAGCAATGACATTTCTTCTGCTGGATTAAGGAAAAAATAGATCTTCCCCAAGACAGTGTAGCGACTGTTCCATCAACATGAAAGCTTTGGGCTCATGAAAGTTTTGCATGGTGGTGCAAGCCTGTAATCCCAGTACTTGCGAGGCTGAGACAGGAGGATTGCAGGTTCGAGGATAGTCTCAAAAATTTAGCGAGGCTCTCAGCAACTTAGGGAGACCCTGTTTCAAAATAAAAGTAAGCCGGCCAGGCATGGTGGTGCACGCTTGTAATCCCAGTACTTTGGAAGGCAGAGACCGGAGGATCTGGGTTTGCAGCCAGCCTCAGCACTCTCTCTCTCTCTCTCTGTCTCTCTGTCTCTCTCTCTACCTAGTGAGGCCCTCTGCAACTTCGTGAGACCCGGTTTCAAAATAAAGTATAAAAAAATAGGGCCGGGGGTATAGCGCAGAGGTAGAACGTCCCTGGGTTCAATCCCCAGTACCGCAAAAAAAAAGTTCAAAATAAAAGTAAGCCGGGTGTGGTGGTGCACTTGTAATCCCAGTACTTGGGAGGCTGAGACAGGAGGATTGCAGTTTCAAGGACAGCCTCAGCAAGTAGTGAGACTCTCATCAACTTAGACCCTGTTTCAAAATAAAAGAATAAAATAGGGCTGGGGGTGTAACTTGGAGGTAGAATGCCCCTGGGTTCCATCCCTAGTGCCACACACACACAAAAAAAGTAAAATAGGGCTGGGGGTGTGTGTGGCTCAGAGGTAGGATGCCCCTGGTTTCAATCCCTAGTACCACAAAAAATAAAAATAAATAAAATAAATAATTAAAAGACAGCAGACAAGCATCCTTTTAGAAATAATTATAAAATGTGTTTTATAAGTCAAAAACTCAAATGAACTCATTCAGCTATCCCAAACTCTGCAGCACCATACTATGAGTTTTCATGCCAAGGACCTACCTGAAAACAGGGGCTGCATGTTGAACAATTCAGCATCATACACTTCCATTTGGCCAGAGGTCTTGTTCAAAATTCCCACAAAGTGCCTGAATAAAGAAGGAACACCACCACAATGGATTAAAAAAGTATTGTTTATACAACTTCCTTTTTCCTGCTTAAAAGTTCTCAACCTTCCTTCTGCCCCAATACACCTGAGGAATGCAGCAACTTGCTCAAGAGTAACAATAATCCCCTTCAGCAATCTCTGCATGAAGAGGAAAAAGGAGGGGATGGGAAGGGAGGGAACATGAGGTGGTTCATGAGAATTATCTGGTGGCCAATCACATTTGAACTCGCTGCTGTAATGGGAAACCCTTCTTATGTATAAAATCTAAAATTATACTAGAATTTACTGTGCACATAAATTTTACGATGGCAAATACAAGTAAAACCTTGTTAATTATGGGAAGAAGGTCAATCTAAAATAGAACATCTTAGCTGGGCGTGGTGGCACACTCTTGTAATCCCAGTACTTGGGAGGCTGAGACAGGAGGATCTGGGTTCGCAGCCAGCCTCAGCTACTTAGTGAGGCCCTCCGCAACTTAGTGAGACACTGTTTCAAAATAAAGAATAAAAAATAGGACTGGGGGTGTAGCCCAGAGGTAGAATGCCCCTGGGTTCAATTCCCAGTACCGCAAAAATAAATAAATAAATAAAATAAAATAAAATAGAACATCTTTGTAAGCGGATGATGAAGTATCAAGTTTTAGGCACATATATGTCAATCTATCTTCTATCACGGCATGGTCCAGCAAGGACTCTGAAAGAGCCTTCTTTGTGATTCACTGCTGGTACCATCATAGGAACCCTGTCTGCACCATGCCAGCCCCTGAGGGTTATAGACTATTCAGGCTGGGCAATTTTCATTGTACAGAAGAGGAGACCAGGGGTCAGTGAAGGGCAGAGTTGCTCAAAGTCACTCAGTCCATCAGTGATTGAGCTGGATGGAAACCATGGCCTCCTCTTTCCCAGTCCAAAGCCTTCAATACTATTAAACCCTTTTCTTGTACTTAGTGCCAAGGCAAACATCAGGCAAGCTTTGATCTGTTGACCACACATTCCAAATTAGTGAAGAGAGCTGCTCTTGGAATAAGACCGTTATAAATAATGTTACAAATAAATGAGGTCTTTAGGAAATTCAACAAATATAAGTCATTTTTTTCCTTTCCAGGAATGTCTACAGCCTGGTGTGAGGGCCCCTGGGCCTAGAAACACAGGGACTTGGTAAATCTCCCTAGGTTTCTTACTGCCCTTAAAATAATAACAGAACAGCATTGTCAGTCCCACCACCACTACCCTCACCATCACTCTTCCCACCGCCCCTTCCTCCACCATTACCTGCACAGAGTGTTGCATTTAAGGGCCCCAGTCCCAAAATTGTTTCCAACATAGGAAAGTCTGTCTGTTTCAGCTGCCTAAAGTACAGAGGGAAGGGCATTTCATTTACAACCAATGTTGAATGGCTTAAGCATCTTTTTTACATTTACGAAAGCTTTAGAATTCAAGACCACCAATGATTAGCACTAGAGAGCCTCTAGGAGATGATCCAGCCCCACTATCTATATGGGAATCTGGGGTATCCCTGGGGGAAAGCGAAGAGGGCTTTTGAAATGAATGCCTTGAATAGTGCTGGCTTCTAACTGGTTTGCAAAGTTCTAAGGGGAAGTTGCACTGTAGGGCTTGACAGAGAAGCCCTGGACTCCCAGTACTTATAGGTAAGCAAAAAAGTGACTTTGCAGGTAACTTCATTGGCCCAAAGTCCAACATTTTCTGGATCTTCTTTGCCCACCTCTTCTATGACCGCTCTTCATAGATCCTCAAGACCAGTGGAAATGGCTGATTCACTCCCCAAATACAGCCAAGCTTTCCTTCTTCCCTGTGTTTGTCTTTACTACCCTCTTCACTTGTAAGTTCGAACCTCAGCTGTCAAATCCCCTCCCCCAACCTTCAGGGCTCAGCTCCAATTCATACCCCCCCCAAGGCATTCTGGTAAGCAGACTTTTCTTCCTATTGGACTCACTCTGTCCAACACTCCTCCCCTCTCCCCAGACCCTGAGCTTCATCTACTGTATAAGGTCTTTCATAGTCAGTTCTCAGCTCTCTAGAGCACAGGTTCTCAACCCAGGGAAATCCATTCCAGCGCTACCTGCATGTAGTGGGTAGAGGCCACAGGATCACCGCCCACAACAATATCAAGCTCAAAATGTCAATAGCGCTGAGGTTGAGAAGCCTTGATCTACAGTACGCACTCTCTCAGAGTGGGGCCAGGACTGATTTGGTTTTTTCCCTAGCAGCCTACTGCACAGGAATACAGTTGATGTTCAATAAATGCATGTTGAAAAAAACAAATGAATGAAAAGTCAACATTTCAAATATCCTACACCTGAATGGAGTCTATCCTCACACCCCAAGCTGTTGGGACTCAGAGGAATCCTTCAAAGATCCATTTTTTCACTCCCCTTTCCTCCCCTCATGCCCTCCCAGATTCGTCCACACCATGGGGGCCTACTGAGGCAACCTGCAATTGCAGCACTTACTAGGATCCGCTGAGTCCTCTTCCTGGGGTTTGTGGAGTCTTTGCTGTTGTACAAAGTAAAGCGCATGTTGCCTGGATTCTGCAGCTTCCCATTGGAGAACTGGACTGTGAGAGGGTAGCCCAAGAATGAGATGAGAGCAGAAGGACCCACAGTATAGGAGGGGAAGAACTAGAGTGTCATTGGGAGAGAGTGACTGTTAGAACCAGGAGGGCAAGGCAGCTAAGGTCCTGAGCTAAAGAGGAGCTGAAGGAAGCCCCGGTTCAAGAGGCTTAAGAGGGGAGGGGGGACTCTCTGGGGAGAGGCTGTGACAGGGGGGAATTAAGGCAATGAGGCTGACAGAAGAAGCCTGGTCCAAACCTAAAGAGACAGAGGAGAGAGGGTGATGAGGCAGGGGGGTGAGGGGATGACAGCGTCCTGGGCACAGCCCAGTGGAGAGGGTAACTGGGATGTTCTCGTGCAGCTGGGAGATAGTGACAGAAGGATGGCGGGATGACAGGGGAGCCCAGTCCCAACGCCAGGTAGTGATGGAGACTAGAGGGGGTGCTGGCCTAGCTGGAGAGGGGGCCTAACGCAGGGCGGGGGGACTGCCGAGGTCCAGAAGGAAGAGGGAGAGGGCTCCGGGGATCTCTGCTCCAGCTGCAGTCTTTACCCAGTACAGCTCTCTGGCTCTCCTCCGGCTCCCCACGGTACAGCCACCTCGCACTCGGCAACACCTCTGCCGCCATCTCGCCGGTCCAGAAGTCAAGCCCAGGAGGTAAGAGCACAGCGACCCGCAGCTCGCTAACACGCGGGAGCCGGGAGAGTGCGGCGGCGGAAGAGGCGTGGCCCTTCCGGGTCCCG
>PVJS01019816.1:0-33311 GCA_004027185.1 Glis glis
GGTCTCACGAAGTTCCGGAGGGCCTCACTAAGGAGAGAGAGAGAGAGAGAGAGAGAGAGAGAGAGAGAGAGAGAGAAAGAGAGCTGAGGCTGGCCAGGAACCCGGATCCTCCGGTCTCCGCCTCCCAAAGTACTGGGATTACAAGCGTGCGCCACCACGCCCGGCAGCCCTGGACTTTTAATTCATTCAGTAGCAAGTTAATGTGAGGAAATCAGCAATACTCCATCTTTGATCACTCTTTAAGGATTTGCAAACCATTTTGATTTCACACTTTAAATATGCACAATTTTTATTCAAAATAATTTTAAAGAATGGTTAACAAAAGCAATAACCCTACATCGCAGCTAAAAATCTAAACCATATCCCTTTCAGTATCTTGCAGATGCTTTTGGAACATCTGCTAGAGAGCCAAAGATGCTCCAATACTATTCTAGCCATCTTTCTACTAGTTCCCTACCATCTCAAAGCTAGCCATTTAGCATTTCCCCACCTCCACGCCCTTCCCAGCCCTCCCAAAGCCTCACACACGGCCAACTTTATCATCCCCACCAGCTGCTAAGTCAATACAGTCACAGACACTGTCAAAGTTAAGCGACTTTCCTCAAGGTGAAGCAGGAATACAAAGGCAGAACTGGACCATCAGTCAAAGAATCATAAAGTCAGAGCATGAGCTGACATGGCCCTTTTTTTGGAACAGGCCAGTAATAGGCCATTTGCATATTGATTGTGTCTCTGGTACAGGTCTTGGAAGCCTGGCTGTCAAGAAGGAAACTGCAGAGAACAAAGGAGAGTGAGCATCTTACCGAGAGGCTGGGATGCTGAGTCTGAAACACACCATTACCCCCAGGGTAGAGGATGTCAGCCCGGGGAGGCTTGGTTGTGGTCAGGTCTATGGGATGAGAAAGGTGAAACTTGTCTGGGCCAAAGGAGATTTTGAAACACATGCTGCCTTTCTCATCCCTGGGGGATGGACTAGGATGTGGGGGCATTATTGTTCAGGGCAACCTAGTTATGTCTATCAACATCAAAGGCACATGGCTTTTAACCCACGAAGGCTTCCTAGTGATGAGTGTGAGAAATAGATCTTTTCTATCAAAGGAATGTCTTGACTTGGGCGCCATGTTGTAAAGCTGCCATTTGTGTAACTGTATTTGTGTACCCGTGCTTGTATTTTTGTAGATAGCATTTCCTAAAAATTGTGAGTGCCAACCCCTCCCCCAGCGTCCCCTTCAGCCAATGGCATAAAGATTGTGAGGCTGTGTTCCCACCAATAGAAACACAGCACAGAAGCCCCGCGCTGAAGATAAAACGCCCAGTAATTTCTTCCATGTTGTTCCTGTACACCAGATCTTCCTGGTGACAGGAGCCCTTTTTGCAAAAAGTAAAATTCGCCTTGCCGAGCTGCTTTCAACTATGTGTCTTTTTTAATGACGCCATAAAAATTGACTTCTAACATGAGCCCGCACCAATATGCAAAAAAAGTTTATTTTAGTATAGCTTGTAACAGTAAAATATATAAAACAAAACCCATCCCCATTTGGAGACAACCTAGATCTCTTTCTTTTTTTTTTTTTTTGGTGCTACTGGGGATTGAACCCAGGGGCATTCTACCTCCAAGCTACACCCCCAGCCCTATTTTTTATTCTTTATTTTGAAACAGGGTCTCACTAAGTTGCAGAGGGCCTCACTAAGTAGCTGAGGCTGGCTGCAAAACTGGATCCTCCTGCCTCAGCCTCCCAAATACTGGGATTACAAGCATGAGCCACCACACCCAGCTTAGATCTGTCTTAATAGGGAACTGTTGATAAAAAAAAAATGGCAGAAATATTGGATACAGCACTAAGCTGCTGTTAAATGGATTCGATTGGTCTGCACGTGCAAACATGGAAAGCTCTCCAAAATGTAGCACAAGTAGCAAAACGTAGTAACAAGATGCAGAATAGTTCATGGTCCAATTTGTGTAAAAATATAGGTGCCAGTGGACACGGGCTATGAATATGTAAACAGTTTCTGAAGGTCTCCACTTACATCCAGAGAGGGGGATAGCAGTTCGTCGGGAAGGGGGGGGGAGAGCATTTATTGACACTTGACACCTTCCAGTACTCATTATAATTTTTCGAACGTGCACATGTGGTCTTTATTAGTAAAGATTAGATTATTAGAAATAATGGAAGGGAAGGGATTAAAGGGGGCAGAGGCGATTGTTGGTGTAACCATGAAAGGTTAGGGAGGGTAGGGAGAAAAGGATTAAAGAGAAACAAAGAACTATACTTTTCATTGGCAGGAGTGCAATGATCTTCATAGGATCGTTTTTAGAAAAAAAAATTTTAACAGCTTTGTTGACATATAATTTACATACCATATAATTCCTCACCATCTTAAAGCGTAGAATTGCATGGTTTTTAATGGTATTTATAAAATTATGCAATCATCACCACAATCTAGTTTTAGAACATTTTCATCACTTGGAAAGAAAGCTCCTACCCATTAGCAGTCACTCCTCATTCTGCGCTCCCTTCACACTCCTTCCTTGGCAACCGCTAATTTGCTTTCTGTCTCTATAGATTTGCCTGTTCTGGACCTTTCGTGTAATTAGAATTAGACAGTATGGGGTCTTTTGAGACTGACTTCTTTCACTTCGCATAATGTTTTCAAGATTCACTTGTGTCGGTATCACGTATAAGTACTTTATTTCTTTTAATTACCTCATAATATTCCGCCATCTAGATATTCCACCTTTACTTATCTACCCATCAATTGATGGACATTTGGGTTGATTTCCTTTGGGTATTATGATGAATAATGCTGCCATTAACATTCATGGAAAAAGTTTTACTTGGATGCATTTTTTTTTCTTTTAGGTAGATACTGAGGAATGGCTAGGTAAGAAGCCAGGTGTCTGTCTAACATTTAAAGAGGCTGCCATATTGTTTCCCAAAGAGAATGCACTTATGTTACTTTTCCACCAGCGGTGTATGGCAGTCCCAGTTCTTTTCAGGTGTTTACTGGCCTTTTGAACATCTTCTTTATGTCTGCTCAGATCCTTGGCCCCTTTTAAAAGTGGGTTACTTATCTTTTTCTTTTTGATTTGGAAGTCTGTGTATATATGATTTATGTCCCTTATCAGATAGATGATTTGCAAATATTTTCTCCCATTCTATGAATTGTCTTTTCACCTTCTTAATGTCATTATTTGAAAGAAAACCCTTTCGATGTTGATAAAATCTAATTTATCGATTGTTTTCTTTATTATTTGTACTTTAGGTGTCATATCTAAGGAAACATTGCCTGACCTAAGGTTGTGGATATTTGTGTCTATGTTTTCTTTTTAGAGTTTTAGCATTTTTAACTTTTCCATTTAGGCTCATGATCTGTTATAGTTAGATATAGAATGACTCCTGAAGAGCTCATAAATTGGTGTATGGAGTTGATATAGTTGAGTCATGAGCGTTGTCATCCCAGTAGTGGATAAATCCATTGGAATGGATTTATCTGGGTGGTGGCCTAGGCCAGTAGGGTGTGGCTGGAGAAGAAAGGTCCCTGGGGGTGCGGCCTTGGGGATTATATATGGTTCCCACTCCCTTCTAGCTCTTTCTCTTGCTTCTGGCCTCCCTGATGTGAGAAGAGCCTCTGTGCTCTCCCTCTCTCTGCTTCCCACCATCATGCCCTGAGATCTGCGGTCCCTGGCCTCACATTGACTGAACCTGAAATTGTAAGAAAATAAATCGTCTTTCCTCTAAATTCTGCAGTCTTTTAGATGATAACTGTAAGAATGCTCACAGGAGCAGAAATCCATTCTGAATTAATTTTTTTTTTATGGAGCAGGGTAGAGGTTGAACTTCATTCTTTTGGATATACAGTTATTTTTGCACTATTTGTTGAAAAGACTGTTTTCCCTCCAATGTCTTAGCATCCTTCTCAGGTATCAATTGACAGTAAATATAAGAGTTTATTTCTGAACTTTTCTTTTCTATTGCATTGGTCTCCATGCTAGTCCCACTTTGTTCGGAATACTGCAGCTCTCTCATAAGTTTTGAAATTGGGAAGCATGTGTCCTTCAACTTTATTCTTTTTTGAATTTTCATATTTTATGATAATCTTTTCAATTTCTTAAAAAATTCAGGAAGAGTTTTGATAGATTTTATTGAAGCTGTACATCAATTTGGCAAGTAATGCCACCTTAACAATTAACAAATTTTGTGATCCATAAACATAGGATATATTTCCATTTATTTAGGTCTTCTTTAATTTCTTTCAGCGGTGTTTGCAGTGTTTAGAGTATAAGTTTTAAACTTCTTTTGTTGAATTTCTTCCTAAGTATTTTATTCATTTTGATGCTTGTAAATGGAATTATTTTCATTTATTATGACTATAAAAACAAACTTAATTTTTGTTTATTTATCTTACATATAACAAATGTGCTGATTACCTCTATTAGTTTGTAATGGTAAATCTGGATTGTCAATTTGAGTGGACTGAGAGAGGTCTAGGATTAGCGGGGGTGGGGTTGTTGATGAGATGATTGGCATGTGGAACACCAAAGTGAGGGGGAAGTCCCGCCCCGAGTGTGGGTGGCACTGTCCAATAGTCTAGGGACTGCAGGTGGAAAAAAAGGGCAGAGGAAGGAGAAAGTGGTGTGAAAGCGCTCCATCCTTCCTGAGCAGGTGCAACTGCTGCTGCTGCTGCTGCTCTCACCTGAGGATCTCAGACTCCAGCTTCACTCTTCCAGCATGGACTCTCCCCAGCAATTCTCCAGGGAGTTTCCAAGCCTTTCTGTCTTGGACTGGGGCCGCATCATTGCTCCCTTGTGTTCTGAGGCTCCAGCTTCTCGAACAGGTCAGCCGCTGGTTCTCCTGGCTCTCCAGTGTACACGTGGCCACTTGGGACTACAGATTCCGAGTGTGTACGCCTCTGACAAATCCCCCTTTATAACCTACATATCCTGTGGGCTCCGTCCCTCTAGAGTACCTTGACTAATAAATAGTTCTAATAGTTTCTTAGTATTTTCCACAGATAAGATTTTATCATTTGTAAATAGAGATAGCTTTGCTTATTTCCCAGTCTATGTGGTTTTTATTTCATTTTTGTGCTCATTCGCCCTGGCTAGATTCTTTAGTATGAGGTTGAATAGAAGTGCTGAGAGAAGACATTTCGGTCTTGTTCCTAATTTGGGCGGGAGTGGTGGGAAAGCACAAATGAGTAATAAGCATTAACATTAAGTATGACATTAGCTAGAGGAGTTTTGTAGGTGCCTATTATCAGGTTGAGGAAGTTCTCAGCTATTCCTAGTTTATTGACTGTTTTTTATCATAAAAAGGTGTCGGATTTTGTCAAATGTTTTTCTACATCTCTGTAGATAATCGTGTGGATTTTGTCCTTTACTCTGTTGACATAGTGTATCACGTTATTTGATTTCCATATTTTAAACCAAACTTGCATTTTGGGGATAAATCTCACTTGGTCACAGTGTATAACCCTTTTAGTATGGTGATGGATTCTGTCAGCCTCTATTTTGTGGGGGATTTTTACATCTATATTCATAAGAGATATAGGCCTATAGTTTTCTTACCTGATGATATCACTTTCTGGTTGTAGCATCAGGGTAATAGTGGCCTCAGAGATTGAGTTGGGAAGTGGTTCCTCTTGGTTTTTGTTTGTTTTGTTTTTAAGAATTGATGAAGAGTTGGTATTGATTTTTCTTTTAAAGTTTGGTAGAATTCACTATCGAAGCCATCTGTGCTTGCCTTTGCAGGTTTTTCGTTACCAAATCAACTCTACTTATTATAGCTCTATTCCAATATTCTATTTATTCCTGGTTAACTTTCAGTAGTTTGTGTCTTTGTAGGAATTTGTCTAAATTGCCTGTTTCTGAATTCGTTGGCATATAGTTCATAGTAATCCCTTAGGATTCTTTTTGCTTCTATATGATCAGTAGTGTTATTCCTCTTTAATTCCTGGTTTCCGTGTAGACTTTTTTTTAAATAGGTGATTGTTTTATTTCAAATGTGAAAAATTATTGCAGCGGCATTTAGGAAAGTGAGGAAGGAAGACGATTGGGGACACAATATAATCCTTTTTCCTAAACCTATACATTTGGGAAAAAATACCCTCTACTTTTCTCTGATGTGTATATCCAAACCCTGTGCATGTAGAAATGAGGTGGATGAAGCTCCTTATTAAAGCCAAAAGTTTAAGAAAACAAAAAATGTAGGTTCTTTGTCACATTTGCAGCCAGGAGGTGTATAAGGCTTGCTCTTGGTGAAGCCTCTTAAGAACAGGGATAGCATTTGGACCCGAAGGTTTTATACACCTGTTAAAAGGCAGGAACAGCGTATATAGACCATCTACTTGCAAGAAGACAGAGAAGAAGGAATCTTATTACAGATGTTTGGTAGAGCAAACATTAATGAAAACTAGGCACTCCCAAGTTCTTGCCATTTTGCAGTCTCGTGCAATAGCCTGGGGAACACAAATAGCTACTGATAAATATTTGTGATGAAACCCTGCTCTCGTAGACAGCTTTGTGCAATCACTACGGTAGAGACTGAGGGTGCTTTGTAAGTGGCACAGAAGATCTGAGTCAAAGCAAGTGATATATTGTGAATGAGCCTGCAGTGTGGAATTTCATAGAATGCTGGATAGGGTCTGCAGGTAGCTGGCAACTGGGTGGTGAAACAGAACAGTGGCTCTCAGGAAAATCACAGGCATCTATTTCCCTGTGAAGTCCTGACCACATGCCTGATCATCTCCTAATGGGAACATTTGTCATTAAAGCCGGGTCCAGGCTGCAATGATGACTATGTGTAGTGTACTGTGGGCATGTCACACCATGTAATGGAATAGATTTCATTTTGCAATGGCTGACACATTTTCTCAACAAAACATTTTGGGTGTTATTACATAATAAAGCCTCAAGAACAGGTCTTCCCCCATCTTGGGTGTATCAGAGTGAATACTGCAGTCAGTCATTACAGTGTCCAGACTCTTTAATCCAGATTAACCGCTGCACCTGAGTACTGACAACACTTATCCCGTGGCTGATTCATGGCAAGCAGAAATAACAGGAAGGTACTTTTATAAGATCTCGGATGGGGAAATCCTTTTCAAGTGATGGTGCTATTTGGAAAAGCAAAACAAAATAAAACCAGGTTTCCTCTTCTTCATAGATTCCCTGTCCTGTTTCCTTTGATCAGCAACCATGGATCTCCTTTTTACGTAAAAGCACTCTGTGCTGTTGAGGAGAGCTTGTTGACCTCCCTTTGTCCTTGGCTTAGCTTGGTTCAATATCACTGGCGATTGTTTTTAAAAAGTAGTTGTCTAGGGGAGAGGGGGAGAGTTCTGTGGAATGTAAAATTTCAGTTAGGAAACAACTTCAAGAGCTCTATTGTCCAACATGGTGAATATCGTTGATAACAATGCATCATATTCTTGACAATCACAAAGGGAGTAGATTTTAAGTATCCTCACCATGAGAAGAGTAAGCATGTGAGATAATACAGGTTAAATAGCTTCATTTAGCCATCGCACAATGCACACATTATTTCTAAACCATGTTGTGCATGATAAACATAGAACGATTTTTATTCATCAATTAAATAAATATACTTTTTAAAAAGGATATAGTGGGCTAGGTTGAGTGCCCACCAACCTTTGGCTGTGGGGAAGATGATGCCACATTCCTCAGACAATACCTTTTACCAGAGACCCATGACCCTGAGTGAGTCCCACTGCTTCCATGGGAGACAGAAAGCATTAGGTAGGTCCCTAATGAGTCTTGAGGACAGTCTTCTGCTTTTTCCAATAGTAAATGCCTCTCTCTCTCTCTCTCTCTCTCTCTCTCTCTCTTTTAATCTTTTTCTTTCTCGCTCTTTCAAACCAGAATAGGGAGTTGAGCATGTGTTATGGGTCGAATTGTGCCTCACTACAAAATTCATATTTTGGCTGGACTGGGGATATAGCTCAGTGGTAGAGGGCATGCCTGGCATGGGTGATACCCTGGGTTGGCTATCCAGTACTACACACACAAACAAAAATTATATATTGAAGTTCTAAGCCCCAGGACATAAGAATGTGACCTCATTTGGAAATAGGATCATTGCAGATATAATTAATTAAATGATATCATTAAGGTGGGCCCTAATCCATTGGGACAAATGTTCTTATAAAAAGGGAAATTTATTCACAGAAATTGACATGCCTAGAGGGAAAACGCTATAAGGAGACACAAAGATAGTCATCTACAAGCCAAGGAAAGAGGCCTGGCGTAAACCCCCCTCCTTACAGCCCTTAGAAACAATCAACCTGCTGAGGCTTCCAGCCTCCTGAACTGTGGAACAATGGATTTCTGTTGCTTCAGCCACTCAGGTTGTGGAACTTTGCTATGGCCACCCTAGATAACTAATGAAACATCTGTGTGCTTTCTATTCCTTGACACCCTTCTCTCTCACAGCTGGTCAAAAAAGAAAGAAGTAAGTGAGCCAGCTCTCCTGAAAAGAACTTTTTTTCTGGGAGGGCAATAGTTTGAATGCCAGCCACCATTTTCCATAATAAATGAAGGTATAGCATCACTCCTGTCAAGCTGTACCAGATAATCTTGGGAAAAAAACTACACACGCATCATGGAGACTGAAAAATCTCACGGCAAAGGAATCATCTCAGCTTTGTTAAATTCAGAATTTCCCAGTCATATTTAGTTTTAAGTCCAGGAGGATGATGGCCCCCCTGCCCCCATTCTGAGAAGAGAGAGATGACCAAGAGAGGTGATTCCCACCAGGTTGTAGAGATGGAAATTTGGGAAAGAGAGGTGAACTCATGTGTCAAACAAAAAATTCATATAATTTCAATAGTTTCCCAAAGAAGCAAAGACTTAAAGATCTGACGGGCAATTGGCTATCTTCCAGTGTTCCTGAACTAAACATATCTCCATTCATAAACACTGTCTCCTCCTCGCACAGAGCCTGCTGAACTTGGAACATCTATGTGGTGTTTCTATCATCATATTCACAGAGACAGTTCTAACACAAGTGCTGGAAAGTTTTTGGAAACCATGCCAACCTAAGTCTTTTGCATCCCTTGATTGGTTGGACATGCTGTAGATAGGTACTCCTTGGCATTCCTTCTATTGGGATATCCATTAAAATGCCAGTCAACTTGCCTTTTGGCTAAAGTGATACAATGGGGTGTGTCTAAATTCCAGCGGAAGAATTCTTTAATCTAGACCTAAAATAATTGAAGCACTGACTTTGGAGTGTTGCCTGGTTGAGGGTCAAAGGAATTTCCTTCCTTATATGAAACTTTGTATCACCACCTGCTAGAAATTCAGGTCAGGGAATAAACAGACTGTAGACCTCTGGCCCCTTCTTTTGGGTTACTCTTTCTTTAATGAAGAGCAGTTCAAGGACCAGGTCTTATAGCTTCCTTTTGCTCTGATTATTCTCCATGCACTTTTTCAGTCATTGTACATACTCAAAAATTATAGAATCAGAGGTTTCAAAGATGGGAGGGTAGGTGGATGCTTAAAACTTCTGGTTTATTATTAGTAGGCCTCCTTGCCTTCATGCTCTGATGTGCTGAATTTTAGCCTCTGCGACTTCAGCCCAATTCCTTCACATTTATGCCCCAGGCATCATACCACATGATGTTCACTGCAGAGATGGAGGAGGCAGCTCCCTTCTCTCATGAAGCTTACACCTTAAAGAAGAGAAAAATAGCCATACATTGTATAGGGTGCAGGTATGTACAGAGAATCTGGGTGCACAGTGGAGAAACCTATGACTAAGTCAGAAGGCTTGGGAGGGCTTCTTAGTGGAATCAAGCAGCATCCACAAGACCCCTGAAGGACTAGTAGGCTTTCCCAATGCCAGGAAGGGGGGAAAGGCATTTCAAGAGAGAAGACTATGGGAGGGAAGACTTAAAAGCATGAAACAACATGGGATCATCGAAGACCTGTGTGCCATCTGGCTGCTCTTGGAGGCCAAACTACAAAGGAAACTGTATGTGTGTATGTGTGTGTGTGTGTGTGTGTGTGTGTGTGTGTGTGCATGTGTGTGTGTATATAGGGGATGGTGGTGGTGGTGATAAACAACATATTTCACCTTGACCATTTCCTCAAAGGCAACTGGCTAGAAAATGTGTTTGCTCTTCTCTGCTTATAGGGCTGCCATAGGTATTAAATCCCAATACACATTATTATTATTATTAATTTTAAGACATGTTAGTGAATTATATTGGAGATTTCTTTAGAAAAGAGGACTCTGAAACTGTCTGTCTGAATACTATTTTTTAAAAATCAATTTTTCCAAATTAAGTTCATTTTACATAAATGCTTTATTTTCTTCTTTGAAAGGTATGTAAATATCTAAACAGTATAAGCAGTTAATCAAAAATTTGTTTCTACCAAGATTGATTGATTGATCCAGGCAGGAGAATGTTCTCAGTAAAGCATCTCTCTATTCTTTCCCCTGGGCTCGCACCTGTGTTTCAGCAGCAGAGGAGGAGAAATCAAGACAGTATAGATGTGTCAATGAATATTGTCAGTTACTCTCTCATGAGTCTGTGGGTGGAGCCCTGGCTTTGGAGTCAGACAGTTCCAAGTTCAAGTCCCAGCTCTGCCACTGATAGCTGTAAGAGCTTAAATAAGTCATCTCTGAACTTCCTTGATCTCATTGGTAAAACAGAGCTAATGCTGCTGGGGTTGTTCTGAGAATTAAATAAGATAATGCACAGAAAGCACTTAGCATTCATCTGGCACATGTAAGTGTTAGATGAATAATAGTTGTTATTATCATCCAATCTGTCTTTGTTGGGCTAGAATACACCATAGCAGACCCTGGAACTTAACATCTCCTAAGGCTTACGCTTTGAAGAAAGAGTAACAAAGGATAGGAAGAGGCGTGTCCTTGGTCAAGACCTGTCAGCCAATTAGTTTGGAGTCATCCATTCTTGAGCATTTATTGAGCACCAACCACCTGTAGGGTTCTTTTCCAAATTTGGGGAAGTAGCAATGAACAAAACAGGAAAAAATTACTACTCTCGTAAACCATACATTTTAGTGGAGGAAGAAGTATCATAAAAGCTTGAATAAGTAAAGCGTGTAGTATGCCAGATGGTGTTAAGTACTATACTGAAAAATAAAGCAAAGAGTGGGGCGGGCACATGCTGGAGTCTGGAGGAGGGTGTGTAATTTTAAACAGGACGGTCAGTGCCAAAAAGCTCTGTGTGGAGGTGATTTGGCATTTGTATCCATTCACAGAATATCCTGCTGGGGACCCCAAACGGCACCTGCAGCTCATAGTAGAAATTAGGGGCCAGAGGGTGGTTGTGGGTAACAACCCGGGCAGTTTCCTTATAAGTCACTCAGCTGCTGTTTCCCCTTATGGTCTTTTGTTGTGCACGGTGGGTCAGTCCCCTTAGAACTGGGCACTGTCACGCAAGAGTCCTAAAATGCCAAGCACGCATGTTCGAGGTTGGAGGGGCCCCTGCTGCCATGTGGAGCACACTTGGAGAGGGCGCAACAAGTAACAGAGACAGCACCACGGTGCCAGGGACAGCCAGGCACAGAGCCCTCGGCTGCAAAATGACTCCTCCCCTCCGGTCACTCTTCTCTTGCTTGACAAAATCTGAGTATTCAATGATGTGCCCTCACAGTAGGAATGGAGAGGAGAAGGACTAGGCTCTGGTGTGAATTTCTGGGTGGGACTTTTATTCGTAGCCGGTCACCCCCTTTCTGGAAGGGGAGAGGGCATATAGTAATGCCAAAGAGATGGCACTCTGGTCCCTTGCTATCTCAGCTCACAAATAAATAGAAGTGACTTCATCTAGAAGAAAAAAAAATCTTTACAATGTTCAAAACTGCTTTCTCTGCCCAAGGTATTAAGACCTAGAATGTTATTCAAAGCTGTGCTCTCCACAGGAGCAAAGTGCTTAGCAGAAATCTCTTCTCCGGAAAGTAGAACAGACCACAGATTCTTTTCTGAATTCACCAAGGGGAACTATGACTAGGGTCTCCTATTAAGTGCCAAGTGTAAGACTTGACATAGATACCAGTTAGGAATTCTTTTAGCTACCAGTAGCAGAAAACCAAGTTGCCAGTGCACTTAATGATAAATGCACTTAATTATGTAAGGGTAGAGTCCAGGCTGGAATCAGACAAATAATGATATCGAGAGAATCCCAACTCTTGTTGATCTCTGACCAGCCATCCTTAACCTGTTGGAGTTTTCAGTCTTCACATTTTTGCTTCTTGGTTGCTATGTCAACCAGCATTCATGGCAAGATGAAGGAAAATGGGCATCCTCAGCATCATCTGTCCTTTTGACCAGGAGAGCAAAACTCTTCCTACAGGTATCCCAAGCAGACTTCCCCATACGTCCCATTAACCAGAACTGGTACCACAGTCATCCCCAGTGGTAAAAGGTAAGCTTTGTTTTCAAGCAGTGGGTGGGAAACTTGAGTGAGCATCAGAATCACCTAATGGGTGTGTTAGAAACCAGATTGCTGGGCCCGCCCTTGATGTTCTGATTCAGTAGGTCTGGGGCAGGGCTGAAAAAAATGTTCATTTCTAGCAAGTTCCCAGGTGATACTTCTTCTTGCTGTTCCAAAGACCCACTTTGAAAGCCTCTGGTTTAGAGAAAGTCTTTTGTATTTTTATTGACACCTTTCTAAGCAGATGCATATTTGCTTTTATCTTAAATTTGCAACAACCTGTTACCTGCTCTTCCTGCCTGTCCTGCTGAGCATCATTGCAAAACTCGCTATTCCTGTCTCATCCCTGATTATATTATCTATCTACTTAAAAACTGTCAGGATTCCTCTCTGCTTAGTATTCTCTGGAATCTGAGGTCTTTCATGATGAAACCCCAATGTGAATATGTTTCTAACTCTTCAGTGCTAATAGTCTATGCTCCATATACATGTGGCCCTTAAAGAAGGACCTGGTAATGACTCAGTTATATCAGACCAATCATCATTTGGTAATTATTATAAAAGCTAATTAAAACAGTCCTCCCCCCAATGGTTATGTGAAAACATTACAAAGGAACCAAGATAGGTAGGACTTCAGAGGTCCAAGGAAAAGTGGGAAACACATGGATATTTTTTCTAAATATTTAAGGAATAAAGATTCCTAATATTACATAAACTCTCACAGAGATTATAAAAAGACTGAGGGCTTCATCCTATATTTTATGAAATTAGCATAACTTTGATACCAAAGTTGATGGGGACATTTTAGGGGAGGAAAATTGTTTAACAATATCCCTCATGAACATTGCATTAGTCGGCTTTATATGACTGTAACAAAACCCCAAGGTCATCAACTTAAGGAGAAAAGGTTTATTTTGGCTCCTGGTTTCAGTCGTGGTCACCTGGCCCCATTGCCTCTGGGCCTGTGGCAACATCAAGGCTGGGAGTCCATGGTAGAGCAAAGTGCTCACCTCATGTGTCCTGGGAAACAAAAAGGGGGGCCTGGGATTCTGCATTTCTAACAAGGCCCAGGAACCTCACTTTGAAAAAGAAAGGGTTTAGACCAAGAATATGTGCTTTTTTTTTGGTACTGGGGATTGAACCCAGGGTGTTCTACCTCTGAACTACACCCCCAACTCCTTTTAATTTTGAAACAGGGTCTCACTAAGTTGCTGAGGACCTCACTAAGTTGCTGAGGCTGGCCTTGAGCCTGTGATCTTCCTGTTCTTGCCTCCCAAGTACTGGAATTACAGGCATGCACTACCTTGCCTAGCTGAATCTCTGCTTTTAACCAAGATGTGTGTGTGTGTGTGTGTGTGTGTGTGTGTGTGCGCGTGTGTGTGCGTGTGCCAGGAGAAAAAACTGAAACAGAAAAGACTTGTTAAATTGAGATAAATTTGACCAAAAGCTGCTGCCATACATATTTTGAACTGGAATCTAACGTGATATGTAAATAGCAGGTGGCCAACTGTCCAAACCATGTTCAAATAAGACGGACATGAGCCATAACCAATCAGGATGTCTCCCACCTCTCTTTCTTTCTGGCTATAAATATAACCTGCTTGTGTGGTGGGGTGGAACATTCTGAATCACTTTTGGTCTGGACTGCTGTCTGATTCGAGAATTGCAATTGAAGCCAATTATGAGCTGCAAAATTCTATTTGTTATAATTTTCTCTTTTAACAGACTAAATTGGGGTAAAGAAAGTATCAAAATATATGAGGCAGAAAATAAGTGCTGTGGGTTGTCAGAGACAACAAGACAGAACCAGCAGGAAAACCAGCCAGTACTGAGACCCTGAGTCTGGATAACAGCTTGTCTTATCATAGTATTTTTTTTTTTGGAAGGACACTGGATATGGTGACCTAGGAGCAGAGGGGAGGACAGGCAGAGAGGGGTAGAATATCTGTATCTCCTGGGCCTTAGGAAAGAGTTCAGTTTTATCCCAGTTCATTGGGAAGCTAGGGAAGAGGTGAAGACAGGCAAGGCTGATTGCTTGCCTCTTGATTGGGGCCCTGAGCTAGAGTGCTCTCCCATGCTCTCAGGCTTAAACGAAGGAATGTCATTTTCTCCAGGCAGGTTGGCACAACCCCTGATTTCAAATGAATGATATGGGTAAAAGCTAAGGGAGTCCTGAAACAGAAATGCAAATTCCCGATTAACATGATCAGTGGGTATGAGTTATGCTGAGTGTTGCTTTATTATTGTACAAATACATTACCTTTCACTAGGCCAATAAACAGAGAAACAGCCTAGTGTAGTGGTTAAGAGCACAGATTCTTGATCTAAACCTTTTCTTTCTCAAAGTGAGGTCCATGGACCTTATTAGCAATGCAGAACCCCAGGCCCCTCCCAAATCTGCTGAATCCGAAACTTGGGGACCACCTAGACCTTAGGTTTTTAACAGTCCCTCCACATGACTGCCTTGCAGCCTCACTTTGAGAAGCACTGATCCTCACTGCCTGTGTCTGAGGCCCATCGCTTAGCACCTACATGACCCAGAGTGAGTTTCTCAAACTCTCCGTGCCCCGGTTTCCTCATTTGAGAGTGTAAGATAGTAATAGTCCATTGGGTTGCTGTGCAATGTCTGGCGCTCAATAGATGTTATTAGGGAGTTCTTGCTGCCAGCTCAGCACCGGGAAGATAAAGGACTAGACAGAGGCCGTGGTTTCTGCCTTTCAGGAACTTGACATCTGGTTAGGGAGATAATAAACAACCCACACCTGATTTTGTGTGACCTCTCCTCATTGGCTCTTCAATTTAGGGTGTGTATGGGCTCCAAGCCTGCTTCTCACCTGCAGCATGGAGATAGAAACACACCTTTCCTCATAGGATTGTTACGTGGATGACTGAGAGAATATAGGACTTAAGCTCTTGGCACAATACCTCGTAAAATTTAAGTTCTCAGTAACACCAGCTGTCATTATTTCTGTGGACACAGGTAATTGGAATAGGAACATAGATGCTAAGGTTAGATGAAGAGCTCAGAAGGGAATTTTAAAGAGAACACATATTCTTGAAAGGCATGTGTAAGCCATTGCTGTACTTACTGCCCAGTCGTTTTCAAGGCCAAAAGCTCTGAATACAGAAAGTGGCCACAAGATAAATAAAGTCTATTTAACTAGCAATATTTAAATATTCTAATTAAGGTTAATTAATTAACTTTTAACATTAAATTAAAATAGCCTTCTTACACTTGTTGCTATCAGTAAGACTATTATTTACTTACTTGTTCATGATCTTTTCCTCTCTCACTTGGTAATAAAAACCCATGATAGCAGAGATGGAGTTATTTTGTCCATTCTTGTGTCCCCGGTGTCTAACCAAAGCAGGCACTCACTATCTGTTGAAAAGAGAATAGAGAATGAATGAATTAATGATGCAGATGCCATCCACAGATGTTCTAGGCTGAGCTACTTAATAGAGTAAACCTGGATTTGAGATTGAGAGAGTGGGGTAGGGATGGAAACTATTTCATTGACTATTTAAACAAAGAAAGTATTTCAGGGAATTCAGAAGTAATCAACACATAACATACCACCTATGCAGGGGTCCCCATGAGTGCTGGAGGTGACAGAAGCCATCATAAATGTCAGTGCACAGAGCTGTTTATGATGGGGGCTGGTCACAGAGGGAGTGAAAGTGGGGGTAGATATAGTGAGTGGTCCAGAAGCCAAGGTGGGGGCAGGCGTCAAGTTCAACTCTGAGGGTCAGACAAAAATTCCTGAAAGAGCCGGGCGTGGTGGCGCGCGCTTGTAATCCCAGTACTTTAGGAGGCAGAGACCCGAGGATCCGGGTTCGTGGCCAGCCTCAGCTCTCTCTCTCTCTCTCTCTCTCTCTCCCTGTCTCTCTCTCTCTCTCTCTACTTAGTGAGGCCCTCCGCAACTTCGTGAGACCCGGTTTCAAAATAAAGTATAAAAAATTGGGCCGGGGGTGTAGCGCGGAGGTAGAACGCCCCTGGGTTCAATCCCCCGTACCTCAAAAAAAAAAAAAATTCCTGAAAGTCTAAAACCAGGGGAGAGTCAACAATCAGGGACTGGAGTGTGTCTCCAGCTAGAGTAAGACTGGCTAGACTCTATCGAAGCTGAGCTATTTAGCAACTTTTAAAACTAGAAAAATTTTTTGAGCAGTTTCACCTTCACAGAGAAATTCAATGAAAGGTACAGAGATGTCCCCTATTTCCCTCCTCTCCCTCCACCCCACCGCCTCTCCATCATCAACATCCCCACCAGAGTGGTGTATTTGTTACAGTTGATGAACATGGACACATCATTATTGCGTAAAGTCCCTAGTGAATATTAGGATTCACTGTAGGTGTTGTACACTCTATATGTTTGGACATATTTATAATGATGTGTATCTGCCATTATAGTATCAGAGTAGTTTTGCTGCCCTAAATATCCTCTGTGCCCCACTTACTCATCCATCACTCTCTCCTAACCCCTGGCAATGACTGGCCTTTTTACTATCTCCATAGTTTTCCCTTTTCCAGAATGTCATACAGTTGGAATCATAGAGTATGAAACCTTATCAAACCAGCTGCTTTCACTCAGTAATATGCATTTAAGTATCCTCCATGTCTTTTCATGACTTGATAGCTCATTTCCTCTTGGCATGGAATAATGTTCCATTGTTTAGATGTATCACAGTTTATCCATTCACCTATTGAAGGATATTTTAGTTGCTTCCAAGTTTTGGCAATTATGAATAAAACTGCTATAAACATCCATGTGCAGGTTTTTGTGTGGACATATTTTCAATTCATTTGGGTAAATACCAAGGACTATGATTGCTGGATTGTATGGTAAGAGTATGATTAATTTTTTAAGAAACTGCCAAACAGCCTTCCAAATTGGCCAGGCCATTTTCTTCGTTCCCACAAGCAATGAATGAGTGTTCCTATTTCTCCATATTTTTGCCAGCATTTGGTGTTGTCAGTTTTCTGGATTTTGGCCATTCTAATAGACATGTGGCGGAATGTTGCTATTTTAATTTTCATTTCCCTGATGATATATGATGTCTTTTTATGTGCTTATTTTTGCCATCTGTGTGTGTATTTTATACATACATTTTTATGTACACACACACACACACACACACACACACACACACACATATTTAGTGAGGTGTCTTTTTAGACCTTTGGCCCAATTTTAATCTGGTGATTTGTTTTCTTATTGAAGAGTTCTTTGTATATTTTGGATAATAGTCCTTTATTAAATATGTCCTTTGCAAATATTTTCTCCCAGTATGTGGCATATCTTTTCATTCTCTTGATGTTTAAAAACTTTTTTTGATTATGAGGTTCTTTGGTGTAATTTTATTTGTAGTAACCCTGTTTGGGGTTCATTGAATGTCTTTGATCTGTGGATTCTTAAAAATCAAATGTGAAAGCCGGGCGTGGTGGCACACACTTGCAATCCCAGTACTTGGGAGGCTGGGACAGGAGGATCACAGGTTCACAGCCAGCCTCAGCTACTTAGTGAGGCCCTCCACAACTTAATGAGACCCTCTTTCAAAATAAAGAATAAAAAATAGGGCTGGGGTGTAGCTCAGAGGTAGAGTGCCCCTGGGTTCAATCTCCACTCACACACATACACAAACACACACACACATCAAATGTGAAAATTTTCAAGCATTATTTCTTCATATATTTTCCCCAAATTTTCTTTCTTTTCTCCTTGCAAGTACACACGTGTTTGAAAACTGGATACAGTCCTACAGATTATTGAGGCTCTGCTCCTCTTTAAAAGGCTTTTTACCTCCGTGTGCTTCTGTTTGCATAGTTTCCAGTAGGTCAGCAAGCTCACTGGCCCTTTCTTCTGTAACATTTAATTTCCTATTAAGCTTATACAATGTTTACATTGCAGGTGTTAATGCTTTTCTTTCCAGAATTTCTATTTAGTTCTTTTTTACGTCTAGTTTCCTTTTATCTATTGAAATTTTGTATTTGTCCCTTTCTTCATTATGTCCATATTTTCTGTCAAATCCTTGAATGTTTTTATTAATATCTTAACATTCTTGTTTGCTAGTTCAATTATCTCTGTCATTTGAGTCTGTTTCTTTCTTTCTTTTTCTTTTTCTCTTTTTTCTTTTTTTTTTTTTTTTTGCGGTACCGGGGATTGAGCAGGGGCATTCTACCTCCGCGCTACACCCCCGGCCCTATATTTTATACTTTATTTTGAAACCGGGTCTCACGAAGTTGCGGAGGGCCTCACTAGGTAGAGAGAGAGAGAGAGAGACAGAGAGACAGAGAGAGAGAGAGCTGAGGCTGGCCGCGAACCCGGATCCTCCGGTCTCCGCCTCCCAAAGTACTGGGATTACAAGCGTGCGCCACCACGCCCGGCTATTTGAGTCTGTTTCTATTAACACATTTTCTCCTGGTTATGAACTGCATGCTCTTGCTTCTTCATGTCTAGTAATTTTCTGTTTCATGCCAGGCATTGTGAGAGCTACATTGTTGAGTATCTGGATTTAGTTGTCTTGGCATATTCTGTCTTGTTCTCATAGGCAGGTAATTTACTTGCAGGGCACCTTGTCCCTTTTGAGTCTAGTTTGCAAGCTTTGTTGAGATGGGCCTAGAGTAGCCTTTATTTGGACTAGATTAGTCCTACTCCTACAGCATACTTTGCTTAGATGGTTACTGAATGCTGGAGCTGACCAATAGTCTCTTTATTCTGGCTTTTTGGAATTTAAGTATTGCTCATTCTTCTGTGAGCTCCAGTATGACAGTTTAGATCACAGTTTCTCACAAGTTGTCTCTTCTCATTAGTTCCTGGTCTTATTTCATGAAGTTTCTGCAAATATACAGTATGTTATTTGGCTAAAGGTTCAAGGGGACTGTTATAGAGTTCTTAAGAGTTTTTTTTCTCCCTAATGCACAGGATGTACATACACAAATATATAAAGTCAACTACTATGCTGAGCAGGAGAAGGAGGGAATGGGGAGGGAATGGGGGTGGGAATTGGGGGAGGGCTAATTAACTGATGTGTACATGTATACTTCTACCACCCTGAAACCCATCAAGATTTATGATTACAATGCACCAATTAAAAAAAAATAAATAAGAGGTTTTTTTCTGTACACCTCCCTTCTCTTGGCACCCTGTCCTGCAAATTCCTGTTGCATCAGTAGCCCCTACTTCTATTTGGGGCTTCTCTTCCCAAAGTCTTAGTATGGGAAGTACCTATAGGTACTCATCTGATCTATTGGCTGTTTATTAACATTTTATGTTGAGAAACTGGGGAAGTTGTTTGAAATTCTAACAAGCAAATTTGCAAGACAACATACATTTAATTTTATCTACATGAATATCACCTGGCAGTGCATTGGTGGAGTCTCATGTGGGTACTCAGAGATAAAATTTTCATAATTTTGGACAAATATAGTGAATGACATTTTGAAAACTGATTTTATTAACACCAATTTTAGGTCTTTTTTTTCTAAAATATCTTAATATGGTGCAAGAGAAATGCTATTTTTAGTTATTCCCCATAGCACACTAAAAAAGGAATTTGTTATTTCCCTTTGAGGGTTATAGAGCATACAACCAGTAAGCCAATGTGTTTTATTAAATACCCACTGTGTACATTACTTTGTGATAGGCATTGTAGGAAGGTCTGAATCAAAAGAGAAGGAGTTATTTCTGACCTGGGGGAATCATAACAACAACAGAGACTGAGGGGCCATTTTTCATGCTGACAAGGGTACTGGAGTGGTAATCAGGAAAAAAAGATTTAGTTGTCCCTTTCTAGTACCTTTAGAAAAACATAGAATTCCTAGTTCTCAGCTTTCTTATCTATAATAGTTTATAGAGACTGTTTTCCTATATATAGGATTGTGATTCAATCAATCCAGAGAGCAGCCTGGGCATTAGGATTTCCAAAAGCTCCCCCAGGTGGTTCTAGCTTGCATGGAAGGTTGAGAACACTGAGCTGTGCAAAAGGAGAGATGTAACAGAAAGTTGACAGCAGTATGTAGCATACAAGAGTCCTAGCATGTGTGGCTCAGCAAATATTGAAAAATTCTGCTAACCCTGACATTTCCTGAGAATTGGTAAAGCAAGTATCAGAAATTTCTCTGGAGTTGAGGAACATTTAATGGGGTAGCAGCTGGTCATGTTAAATTCAAGGCTCTGTGTCAGCAAGAAAGAGATACACATTCAAGTTGTACACATTTAAGAGAGTTTAAAGGTGTGGACAGGGCATAGGACATTTCAAGGGACGGTGTGGTTTCTGGGGCTAGTAAGAGTTGAGTCTTGTTACATTCCATAGAGTGAAAGGGGCCGGGGACAGAGAAGCTACTGAGACCCAGAGGAATCCCCAGAGGGTCACCTGATAGAACTTGTCACCTTCAGCTGGGGGATGCAGTCAACCAATGGCAAGCCTGGGAAGTGAGTTGGAAAAAAATACCCTGATCTCTTTCCTCCCTCCTTTCACCCCATCTTCTATCAGTGCCATTCTTGGTGGAACCTACTCTCAGAAGCCAGAAGGAGAGGGAGCCCATTCTTGCAGTCCATGTGGGCTGGCCTCCTGGGGCTCAGTGCAGTGTGAAAAACTACAGAGAGTGGACTTCAGGGGCAAATGAGAAACATTCAGTACAAGTCCTTTCCAACAGCCAGAACAAACAATCCAAGAAAATCAGGACCAAGGGCCACTCCTTCATCCTTCAGAAATGGCCTGGGTACGAAAGGTTCTGAAACGGAGATAAAGTTGAGTCTACATAATTAGTCCTTGTACACTGCACGGTAGTCCTCACAGCAAGAATATTTACCAAGTAGATTGGAGTGTTCATGCTCAACTGTCCTGGCAGCCCTGCTCCAGGGAGTCTGTTCCAGAGAAAGAGGCTGTAAATTTAAAAAGCCAAGTAAATGCAGGGAGTGTCATTAGGCATCCTTCAAAAGGTAGGGTGCCAAGCACTCTGTGAGCTCCTCAGAGTCTAATATGTCCAAAGGAAAGCTATTTCTCCTTTACAGGAAATTGTGATATGAGCAGAAGTAGCGGCCCCAGGACCGGGCATTAGCAGTGACTGCAGAAATGGCAAATGGCATTCGGGAAGAAATTGTTAATGGCCTGATGGAGCCCAGGTGAGACACATCTGCTCTCAGTCACTTCTCTTTTGATAGCGACTAACAGGAATCCAATTGCAATAGAGCAATTCAAAAGAGGAACCTTTTTAAATACAAGGAGCTGTCTATCTCATGGTGACTGCGGGTGTCGGTCGCAGCAGCACTTGTTCCCAGGAGCAGGAGAGCATTTGGCGTCGAGACAGCTCTGCCCACCCCTCTTCCTCCAGTTCACAAGCTCTCCACGCTTTGCTTCCTCCTTGCACAGGAGCTACAACCTTCTCTCTCTGCAGACAGGATGCTCCACTTCTCTTATGAGCTGATGGTGAAATTTAGCTGCCCCAGAACTTTTGGGCTTATTTCTTCTTGTTATAGGTTGACTTGTGTCCGGGGGTGGGAGAGGGTATCTGAAGCACCTCAGATATGACTTTATATGAAAATAAGATCACTATAGATGTAATTAGCTAGGATACTGTCATAGTGAAGTAGGGTTCAATATAGGAGGAGGAGAAGGGACACAGAGGCACAGACACACAGGTAGAAGACAGCCATGTGGAACAGAGGCAGCGTTAGGAGGTCTGTATCTACAAGCCAAGGAACACCAGCAATTGCTGACCAACACCTGAAACTAGAAAAGGCAAAGAAGTGTTCTGCCCTTACAGGTTTTATTTATTTAGTTAATTATTTTGATACTGGGGATTTAACTCAGGGACATTCTCCCTCCAAGCTATACTCCTAGCCCCTTATTTTTTTATTTTGAAATAGGGTCTTGCTAAGTTGCTGAGTATCTCACTAAGTTGCTGAGACTGGCCTTGAACTTGGGATCCACCTGTCTTAGCCTCCTAGGTACTGAGATTACAGGTGTGTGCCACCATGCTTGGGCCCTTACAGGCTTTAGAAGATGCATCAGCCTGCTCATACATTTGGGTTTCTAGCCTCCAGAAAGATAAGACAATAAATTTCTTTTTTTTTCTTTTTTTTCTCTTTTTTTTGCGGTACTGGGGATTGAACCCAGGGGCTTTCTATCTCTGAGCTACATCCCCGGCCCTATTTTTTATACTTCATTTTGAAACCGGGTCTCACGAAGTTGTGGAGGCCTCACTAAGTAGCTGAGGCTGGCGGCGAACCCGGATCCTTCGGTCTCCACCTCCCAAGTACTGGGATTACAAGCGTGCGCCACCACGCCCGGTAAAGATGAGACAATAAATTTCTGTTGCCTTAAACCACCTCATGTGAGGTCCTTCAAATACACCAGTCTTCTAATGTATATCTGAGTTAAGGATGAGAGAATTTCATTGACCAAGTCTGGGTTAGACCTATCAGTTATGGTGTCAGTTCTCCAAGTCTGGTCTCCAGAGCAGCAACATCAGCAACACCTGGGGTTGGGTAGAAAAGCAAATCCTGCAGCCCCAGCCCAAGATTACTGAATCAGAAACTCCGGACGCAGGACCCAGGAATCTGTCATCACAAGCCCTCTGAGTGATTCTGATGCATCCTCAAATATAGAATCCTCCGAGTGATGGCAAGAGGAAGGGGTGGGCAGGTTGTAGGAGTGTGGGAAGCAGGGTTATACAGAACAGTGGTGACTTCAGGGGCCCACTTCTGTGAGTGGGTAGAACTCAGATAGTTCTTGGAAAAAGGAGATGGAGAAGGGGAGGAAACCCCCAAAGCTAAGTCTTATTCCTCCCCTCAAATCTTAAGAGGGGCAGCTGAGATTTTAACAATTCCACTGATGGGGATGGTATCAGAGATCTAATATTTTATAACTGCTCTTATGAAACCATCATATTCCAGGACTATTCTAAAACAAGACAATGCAGTTGACAAACAATAACAATATAATTATAGAAATAGTGCAGTAACTCTAATGCCCTACAACTGTAGCGAACAAGTGTTACTCTACTGGGATATTTCTTTCTTTTTTGTGTGTGTGGTACTAGGGATGGAAACCAGGGGCATTCTACCTATGAGCTACACCCTCAGCCCTATTCTTTTATTTTGAAACAGGGTCTCACTAAGTTGCAGAGGGCCTCACTAAGTTGCTGAGGCTGGTCACAAACCTGTGATCCTCCTGTCTCAGCCTCCCAAGTACTGGGATTACAGGTGTGCGCCATCACGCCTGACTCTACTGGGGTATTTCTTGAATTGGGATGCATATTAGAATTACCTGGAGAACTTTAACAAAACCCTAACACCTGGATTCCACCCAGGAGTTCCGACTCTATCAATCTGGGGTATAACCTGGACATTAGAATTTTTAAAAACTTCCTACATGATTCTAGGCTATGTTTGAGAACTGTTAGGCTAAAATTTTATCTCTAGCCTGTGAACTTTCAGTAGTTTTTGCCAATGGTGAGGAATACATTTTGTTCCAGGTGTTTTCCACATAGAGAAAATAACAGGTGGGATTTAGATGAAAGCTGGCACACCGTTCACATTAGTAAAACAGAGTGAGGTCGCATCTGTTATTGTAGGAGAGGAGGGTCAGTTCAATGTGACAAGCATTCATGGAGCTCTCTGTGCAAAGCGCACCATTAGGTGAAAGGAATATAGTGGAACAAAAGTCCCTGTGTTCAGCTCCCTCTAGAGCAAGAATGAGATACAAGGTGAGACCCGGAATTCTGTGTGGTCTACACATCGACGGTTCTCAGCGTTAGTAAAAGTGTTTATTAGTGCATAATGTAGACTGATACAGTGTGCTATATGTATTAAGAACTATAGCCAAAGAACCAAGGCTTGCAAATTATTTACTTAAGATAAATAAATTATGGGGCACTTACAGCTATGCCCAAAATAGTGTCACACGCACACTTAAATTCCAGCATTTAATAAAAATTAGAGATAGCATTGGGAATTGTTTATAATGCATGAGGGATGATCTAAACAACCCTAAAATTACATATGAAAGATTCAGTCACATCTTTAGTTTGGACAATGTATCAATAAATTATTCAGCAGAACAGTGGACCAACTTGTCTCGTATATAATATGTGTGTGTGTGTGTGTGTATGTCTCATACAATATACATGATGGGATAACTGCATTTTAAGATAGAGTGGAGGGAAGTATCGGTGGGCAGAGTTGAAGCGGTGATTCCACGCAGCACCTGAGAGTCCTATGAAAGCAGGGACTTCATCTCTATGGTCCCAGTGGAGTGTGGCATAGGAGGCCTTGTTCAGGTACCGAATTGAACGATGGGTATGCTGGCTAATTCAACGGCTCTGGGTTGTCATGTTGTAGTGTATCAGGGCACTAGTGACTGAAAACAACAGAAACCTCTCACACTGGTGCAAGCACAGCTCACATGTACCATTAAGGTTTTTTTCTCCCTGCCTTTAGGCTCTGCAGTCCTTCATGTCGGCTCCAAATTCTATCATCAGCTTGAAACTTACATTTGAATTAACTTAGCACTGTAGTAGAAAAAGAATTTCTGTTAGTTCCAGCAAGTTCCTTGGAGATTGGTCCAGGTTGACTTGGCTTGGGGGGTACATGTCCAATGGGATGTGGTTATTTCAGGAGCCAAGTCACATAACCAACCCGTGTGGCACAAGGTGGGCTCAGACCAATTGGCTGTGAGTAGGGAGGGGTAGTTCCCCAAAGAAAGATTGGGTTGCTATTTCCAACTCTATCTGCAGGTGTTATTTTAAGTAGGCTTAATTTGAAGAAATGGATGTTCAGAAAAAATGAAATGACTTGTCCAAAATCATGTAGGTGGTATGTGACAGAGACTAACATGCACTCGGTCTGCTGGACTCCGTAGCTTGGCCTGAAGAGTGAGGACCTGGGAGACCAAGAAAATATGAGAGTCTGAGTCACTCGTGTGCGTGGGAGGGCCCCATCATTTAAAAAATTGTTTGGCTTCCTTTTCTCAGAGACTGCTGTGATAACTGTGTAAGTTTCAGGTCCCTCAAACCTGTCTTTGATTTCTGCTTATCTTGTCTCTTCTGCCTGGATGTTCTTCCTGCCTGCTGTTATAACAGCCTATTTCAGGAGACATTTCCCCCAAATTCAGATACTTCAACCAATTCTGAATTGACACTTGCTCTGGCTTCCCCAGCAGAAACACGATTACTCCCTACTCATGGCACCTTCTTTGAAGGTCTCCTGGGATGCCCGGCATAGCTCCCTTGCGTTATTTCAGTTGTTTATGTGCACATCTTATCTGTCTACTAAGATGTAAGTCACTCTCAGGGTTACTTAGTCTTTTCATCATCTCCATGGGAATACATTGCTGACTAGGGCGTGTATATCCAGTGCACTCGTGTTGGGGGGATGGATGCAAGATCTATGCATGCCAAGAGCATCTTTGTTGATTTTCTTGGAACTCCTGACTTTATTTTATTTTATTTTTGTCTTCTTGGACAACTCTTTACCTTGGTTTTCCTCAAATAGGAAGTTAGTTGCTCAGTGCCCATGAATGTGGGAGATTGCCTAAGTAGAGGCTTTGAAAGATAAAGGTGAGAAATATATTGCAGACCAGATATTCCTTTCATATCCCAGAGGTCATAAAGAATGCATTAAGGGAGTCACTAGAAATGTCCTTTCATAATATCCCTGGTTCCTCTCCTCTGGGATGCTTGTGCCACTTATTTGAATGCTTAAGAGGTGGTTGGGTTGTTGTCAAGCCTTTACTGGTAAATATTTAATTAGTAAAAGCCTTTTTCAAGTCTCTCTAGTGGTGTGCATAGCAAATAATTCTAGAAATAATAGACTTCTTTCCAATGTACTCCGGACTACCTATCCACAGAAAATGCACAACTCCTCTGCAGAGCTAACAAGGCCATTTTCTACACACGATAACCTCACTATTCCATTTTGTGTTAGATAAATCTTTAAGCACTGGATGTTTTTCTAATTACTTTTAAATGCAATTTGTTTTTACCTATTGAAAATGTAATACACACTCATTGTGGAAAACACACACACACACACACACACACACACAAATATATAGCAGGGAAGAATGCCTGTATGAATATTTCCCTTTGCAGATTTCTGAAATGCTTCAACCAAGGTTTTTAGTGCATTAGTAAGAGAGTTGTTAATTTCTTCCTCCCAGTAAGTCTCTGAGTATGGCCCCACTGAGACCTTAGGATGCTATTTTAGAACAACTGGAGAGGAACATCACTTCACCAACCCATATAAACAGCCTTGCCAATCTGTTAATGAATACAATTAAGATGAAACAAGCAGGCTAAAGAAGTAAGTATATATATGTCAAGGAAGATGAATCCCAACCCCCTGTGGGCCAGGACTGCAGGCCACCTGATTTGCATACAGACACTAGTTACATTTCAATTTCAACCAGCAGTTATATTCAGAAAACATCTATTGTTAAGCTTTTCAAATTTGTGTTACTGTTGTTAATTTCCTCCAGTAAAAATTGCTTTGGAAGACTCCTAAATTCTTTGGGGTGAGATGGGAAGGAAAGAGAGTTTTCATACCAGGTACAGGTGCAGAGAGGAATCAGGGGCACTTGGAAGGCTAGATATGGTAATTATGGAGCCCATACCAGCTCCTGGGAGCCTGAGACCCACACACACGTGTATAATGCTTAGAGATAAGAAAGGTGCAGTAGATATAAAGTTGAAAAAAAGAGAAAGAAACAAAAAAGAAAGAGGCAAGACAGAGAAGGAACATGAATGACAGAAAACTCAACCCAAAAAGACTAGGAACAGTGATGAGTAGCAAGAAGAAAATTCACTGAAAATACCAGAACCAGTAACTGAGAACAGTACGTCTCACAGAGGAGTAGGCAGAAGATGCATTAACAGGGAAGCACAGTACAGACTTCAGTCAAACAAAACAAACCACTACAATTTCTCTGTGGCAGGCACTGAGAAAAGGTCACCTTACCCAATTCTTATACTGTATGAGGTACATGTTTTATTTCCATATTTTTATTTAGAAATCAAGACTTGAAGGCATTAAGGAATGTGCACAAGATCCCAAAGCTGGTGTGCTACTGTTCCTTGCTTACTACCATCCTTTCTTCTTCTTGGTACAGCCCTTGTTTTGCTATCCCTACTCCACACCTCCATGTGCTTCCATCCAGGGGATGAATCCTGATTGGTCTAAACCAACCCTGATAATCCCCTCCCCTTACAGTGATTGGTTAAGGGGTAAGTATAACACCCATTTATAATTGAGGCACAGGAGTATGCTGCTTTGAAGCTTCTGGGAAGATTGTTCATTTAAAAAAAAAAGACCCAAAGAAGAAATGGTCTCTCCATTACTGGGTGTTACTGTGGCTGGATAGGACATGTATAACTGCTGTAATGTCTGGCCATGGTCCAAGCACAAATACAAGATACTAGAATGGCAAAGAAAAAGATCAGAAAGAATATGGGTCTGTGATAACTTCTGGAAGTGAAAATTGATGCTGAAACCATCCTTTCTCCCAGCATCTTGATGTGAAGTAATCATCTTTACTTGAGTTAGGGATTCGGCATTGTGTGTACCTTAAACCATCCTAAAATACAGCAAAGTTTTAAGTCCACATTTATTTGGCTCCAAATCTCACACTCTTTAAAAGTATACATGTCTTACCCATGTAGGCATTACTGAATGTTCGTAACAATTACTGTAGCTCATGAAGACAAGGATGGACTTTCTTACAAGCTACTCTCTTTTCTTAGGCAAAGATATATGAAGATGCTTTAGGAACGGGTTTTCAAAAGAAAAATAAAGCTTCATAACTTGAAGTATGACCTTTCATTTCTTAAGATTCACTCATTCAAAATGGGTTTCTCTTCTCTCTTCAGAATACCTGTTACTATTGATCACGTTCAGTCCAAAATCTAGGCATTCTTTGAAGTCTTCATGGTCTTTATATTTTGGGTGTTAGTGAATTTTGGGTATTCAGTAAGTGCCATGAAAAATGTCAGCTCCAAGAAAGATAAATGAGATAGGTCACAGTAATATTATTCATCACATTGAATAACCTATTATAATGACTTGCAGTGATCATTTTTTATTTTCAGGGTTTGCCATATACATATCATATATGTATATACATGTTTGACTTGAGGTACCTCTGGAGTCATTAATGGTTATGAAAGAAAAAATACTGAATGTAATAAGCAATATGAATTTGAGTTTATAATTGTGTCAAGCCTCTAAAATATATAGGTGGTTTAAAATAAACAATAGGAAAAATCCTTAGAATTAAGAGCCGATGCTCTTGATCTCTGATATTAAATTTGAAACCTGGAGGTTCTCTTGGTCAAAAATGTGGGCATATGTTAGGAAAGAGACACAAATAATAGAAAATAAAATTATTTCTCAAAATCAATATATAATTGAAGTTATGCAAGATGTGCACATTAAAAGACCTGGGTTATGAAAACTAATTGGCAATGTAGTAGAAGCATCGTAAATGAATTCTGAAGGCAACAGAATCCATTCAGTCGTCCCTCATAACTCCTGACTTGCGGGCATTCTCTAGGTGGCTTTTTTGAGGTGACAAGATTACTAAAATGGTCTTGGAAGTAATAAAATCAAAGTTATGAGGGAAGGGAAACACATTTTTAGGTAGAAGGAATGTTATGCAAACATAGTAAAAAAAAAGAATGGCCAACTTAAATATTGGTAGCCTTTGGGTAGGATTGTTACTGAAGACATTATTTGGGCATAAAGAAAAAAGATAGGTTGTTGAGATATTAAAGAGATACTGTGAGATGCCCTGGGAATCTAGGAATAGGACATTCAAAATAAAATGTAGCACTGTGTTTCACCTAAGAGGTAGCTACGTATTAGTGGAAAGAACCCTGGGGTTGGGATCAGAAGACTTGGCTTAACTTTCAGATCCACTTCCTATTTTACCACAGCCTCTTAATTTGTAAAATCAGGATGATGATGCTACTTGACTTTCATTGGTACTATGCAAATTAGGTGGGATAAGGTATATAGCAATAGCTGGCTTAGTATTTGGCACAAAGAAGGCTCTATGAGTGTTCTTTCTTGAAAAATATCCAAAAATTATAGCACACACAACCCCAAAGTGTTTTTTCTGACTTATTTCTTGTTAATAAAATACTATAAATAAAGGTCAGAGCCCACTAGAAATCAGCCAGTCAACAATAGATCAGTGGGGATTTATTGAGTAACCAGAAAGCATATCACACAACCAGGTGAATGCCTTTCCTCTTAAATCAGTTGTTTGAGTGCAGAGATGAATAAATTTCAACTGTCCTGATTCAAGGGAGTCCTGCAAGGCCAACACTTTCTACAGGGACCTGTCCAGATGTCAACACCAGCCAGGAACAAATCCCCACTAGAGCTTCCTGTGCAATGCCCTTGATGGTTAACAGGTGGCGCTGTGTTAGATGGTATAGGAAATGATTTCCTATGGAAAGACTCTTTCCCCAAAGTTTGGACTGAGCAGTAACCAGCACTGTAAGCAAGCTGACATCACAGTTTATCTTTCTCCCAACCACTGTAATTCCTCTTCTTGCCCACAGTGTTGTGCCCCAATTGCTTTCAAAGATCTCAGGAAATGCTCTGTGAACAAATTAAAGGGGAGACAGGAGTAACTGATCATTATCCATGTACCACAGGGCACACTGCCATCCTTTCCTGTGGCCACAATGGGGAAACTTTGGAAATGACCAAGGGAGACTCTATGCACACCCCACGGCCCCAGGGGCTGCAGCAGTAGAAGGAGGAGGCATTTGGTATGTGGAGCAAGGGAATGTTAACAGTCTGGAAAAAATAGCTCCCACCCTCAATTTCCTCATCTATGAATTCAACACAAGCACTCATCCTGATTTTGTCAAAAACAGAATTCTGAAAGGCAAGTTTTATTGTCTAGAGCAACACTATCCAGTAGAACTTTCTTTGGTACTGGAAATGTTGTATATGTCTGCACATTCAACATGGTACACACTAGTCACATGTGGCTCCTGAGCACATGAAATGTGGCTAATATGAGGAACTGAATTTTTAAAATATACTTTTATTGGTGCATTGTAATCGCACATCATAATGAAATTCAAAGTGATAGGGACATGCATGCAGACAGCACTCAGTGAGCTTCCCCCCAGGTCGCCCCCCCCCACTTATTCCCTTTCCCCATATAGGATATTAAGATTGAAATTGATAATATTGTATATGTGCATAGTGTCAAGTGAAGTGTTTCCTTCATCAAATCTCCCTTCCCCTGCCACCTCCCTTCCCTAGACCGCCTACATCACTTCACTGGATTTTAAGTTTCAATTTCAATTTGAATAGTCATATGCCAATAGTGGCTACAACACAGGGAAGTTATCTAATCCAAAATATCCTTCATAGTCCACATTCTTCTAGAAGTATCCCAGACCTATAATTCAGTCTTAGCCTGGGTATCTCTTAATGATGAAAAAGTAATGATCTCCCAATAATAGTCCCTTCCACTTTAATATAAGAGAAAGATGAACCTACTGTTGTCTCTAAGTACATCTTTTTGCATTTTCTACGCTCTGGTCCCAGTGCTTTCTTCTAAGGACACCCACAGATGTAATTCTTCAATTCAGAAGAGGGGATTTGGAGAAACTGAAATGTCTGATATGGCACTGTCTAGTCCCTAGACAAAACATGGCTTGAAAACTATCTAGTGAGATAACTTCTGGAATGAGACTGGCCTGGTTTAAGTCTCAGTTTTACCACTTACCAGATATATGACAGAGGACAAGTGATTAATCAAAATGCCCAGTTATGATTTTCCTTATCTATAAGATCACTTTCTCTTCTTTCATATGGCAGAATTTCTCCCCATAAGATCACAGGGGAGAAGAAAGAATTCAAGACTGAACTGGTAAGCCCACTGGTAGAGGGCAAGGCTCATTGTAAACAGTCCAAAAGAATAAGTACCTCTTGTTATTGGTCTCCTCTGTATGCTCTCCCATTTATCAATGTCCCCTTAAAACACAATATCCCGAACTGTGAGGATGTGTGCACAAGTGCTTCATAAACGAAAGGTCCATAAAACATATGGTATATAGTTTTGTTCTTATTGTAATGGTCACCAGGGCTTCCCTCACTCCTTTTCTTCCTTTATGTCAGTTGTCATCATGATATTTTGAGATTCTTCTTCATCCTAAAGTAGTACAATAACTTCTTGGCTGGAAGAATCTTAGGCATTTTATTGGTTCAAGCCAGACACAGAGAGAAGCTTTTAAAGACATTTATAAGTCAAAATATTACCATATTCCCTAGGCTCTGTTTATGAGCTGTTTGTTCCTTTCCATCAGCCCATATGCCAGAAAGAGTTGGAGGAGAGATCAACGAAAGGGTATGGCCACCAAACTTTCTCTTCTTTCATATGGCAGAATTTCTACTCATGCATGAACCAAGAAGCAATTCACTGGCATTTTACACATCAATGGTAATGGAAAAAATAATTATGGGCAATCAAAAACCAAATCACAAAGCAATAACAAAAACAATAGTATTGTGCATGTAGATCATCGAAACCATGTCTTCAGGTGGTAAGTCAGAGAGGAGGTCAGGCAGAGTCAGGGCTGTGCTGGAGTGTGATTTAGGAACCTGAAACTTGAAAGAGCTAATTTCTGAATTTTTAGGAATTTGGCAGGCTGGTTGACTTCATGGTAGTAACTTGAAATTGGACATGGTGGGGGTATTTTCACCATGGAAACTGGCAAATCCTACCCCCCACACACACACACCTTCTTCATTACACTTTAAAAAAAACTTGGTGCATTGCAATTTTATATCATACTGGTGTAAACACACAACTCTTGGTGCCCTTCCCACCGACACCTTCTTAAACTCTTCTTTCTCATCTTAGACCCCCTTGCTTCCTGTATATCTGATCTCTGTCTTGAATCCAAAGATGACGGTTGTCCACCTATCTTTGGATAGGTGGAGTTTAGTATGGCGTTTTGGAAGGTTTCCTGCTATCAGATCACCTTGGTATAATTAAAATATTTGAGAACGTGGGGAAGAAATCTTTATATATTGTTTTAGAGATACCTTTGTTCACATATCTTGTACTCTAAAACCGAATTCTCCGGCAGTCTGTATTAGGCTGCTCACAGTAGGTTCCTAAGAAAATTCTGTAGCCTTCGATTGGGGAGTGGCAATCTTCTTAGGTCTTCTCTGGCATAAATATTAGGTAGGTTAACTGGAGAATAAGATACACAGCAATAAGGACTTGCTTTCAATACATGAGTTTTTGGGGGATCATTCCAAATCCAAACCATAGATTAGCATAGTGGTGCACGCCTGTAAGCCTAGCTGCTCAGGAGACTGAGCCAGAATGACTTCAAGTTTGAGGACAGCTTGGATAACTTAGCGAGACCCTGCCTCAAAATAAAAATAAATACATAAATAATCTTTTAAAAGATTGCTCATAAAGAACTATGTTCTTTCTTAGCTATTTTTGTCCTTATCACAAGGAGAATTCATTTTGTGCTTTTCAGTGAAGTTCATGCAAACCTTACATTGGGGAGCATTTTTCTGGGTTTTGGCTACTGCTTCTTTCTTATTGACAGAAGATCAGGCTCAAGAACACCAAGGAAACAGGAAACAGAAAGGCAGCAGAGGAACATGTGGCTCAAGAAAAAAGCTAGAGTTGGGCATGGTGGCAAATGCTTGTAATTCTAGTACTTGGGAGGCTGAGACAGGAGGATTGCAGGTCTGAGGCCAGCCTCAGCAACTTAGCGACACTCTTAGCAACCTAGCAAGACTATGTTTCAAAAACAAAAAATAAAAAAGGGCTGGGGGTATAGCTCTTAGGTAGAATGCCTCTGGGTTCAATCTCCAGTACTACAAAAAAAAAAAAAA
>PVJS01019817.1:0-33311 GCA_004027185.1 Glis glis
CTCTCTCTCTCTCTCTCTCTCTCTCTACTTAGTGAGGCCTCTGCAACTTCGTGAGACCCGGTTTAAAAATAAAGTATAAAAAATAGGGCCGGGGGTGTAGCGCGGAGGTAGAACGCCCCTGGGTTCAATCCCCGGTACCGCAAAAAAAAAAGAAAAATATGTGAACATTTTTTATCTAAAACTAACCTTAGTTAAAATAAAATTAATCTCTTTTATAGGCGAAGGCATCATTTTATTGCAGCCTGGAAAACATGAATTCCCGTTTCGCTTTCAACTCCCATCTGAGTAAGTGAAGCTGCGTGACTGTGATTTTCTTTCTCTGCCTTCCGTCCATCCACACGCTCGAGTCGGCCAAATATCTTCTGACTGTAAAGCACGTTGTGTGTAGCCTCAATGGCCCCTCCATAAATTTGCCTGCTTACTCGTTTTTTTTCAACCTAAACCACCATTTTGAAGCATGCTTCTCCTCGCTTTGTTTAACCAAAAAACTCATAAGTTAATACCTTTGATTTGTTTCAGACCTTTGGTAACATCATTCACTGGGAAATACGGAAGCATTCAGTACTGTGTGAGGGCAGTGCTGGAAAGACCCAGGCTGCCCGATCAGAGTGTGAAACGAGAACTCCAGGTGGTCAGTCACGTGGATGTCAACACACCAGCATTATTGGTAAGTCCTTTTTCTCTTCCTCCTTCCTCTTCCCCTCCGTTCCTCTTCCTCCTTTTCACTAGTAGGATCTATATGTAGCCAGTTTAGTGTTAATCTGTCCTGTTACTTTCTGGTAGCGTAGAAAATACAATCTTGCAACCCATGGGCATTCACTATAAATATATGATTCTAGGTTGGGAAAATTACAAACTGTGCTTTAATACTATTGATTATGTCCCTGATGTTCAGGGTTCTTCTGCCAAAAAGTTACACAGGCTTGAAATGCATTAATAAGGCTTAATAACAATAATGCACACATAGCGAGTACTTTTACCAGAGCGGCCACATTCACAGGACTGTGGCATTCTAAACTCTTCAATAATAGCAGGTTGAGAAACAGTAATTATGGAAGAGTATTAATCATGCTCAGCCTGTTATTGAAGCGCAGGCCATTATGCTATGTATCCTTCCATTTTGCATGTCATTTTCTAACATTAAGTAAGTGCGTGCAGCTGCCGCCGAAATCCTTCCACTTATCATTTCCTTATGACAGATTTGGCCACATTAAAGCATTGAACTTCTAATAATCACCAGAAATACTCTAGACTGATAAGAAAGATCAGGCTATAAGTAACAACAGAATGGGCAAGATGGGAGCTAATGAGCTAGATTCTTTTATCTAAACCCATATTATCAAAATAATATAAAATTATACCTTGTACTTTCATGATAGCTACTCGGACCTAATGGTTCTTCATTTAAATATGAATGATTTTTTACTTCATAGAAAATACTGAGGTCATTTAAACTTTCCATCATGAAATTGATGTGACAAAGATATATTGTTGTATTCTTTTTCTAGCCCATTTTTAAAGACAAGGAAAAAGCCAACAATTAAAAGTTGTTCAGTTCTTATTTTCACATGAATAAGAAATAGGATTTAGTTTAATGTTCACCGTTCACCTTTGAGTAAAAAATAACAGCTATGCCATGGTTGTAATCTCTTGTGGCCCAAATCATAAAATAGCCAGCACCCAGCTAACCTGGCTTATAGCTGTGACTTTTTAACACCTCCTTAAAAAACCCTTTGGAAAATTGGAGATGCTAAGTGTCTTATATTATTAAAAACTAGTTAGAATTGGGAGGTTAAATATTTCTAAAGTCTTTATGATCATTATGGCAAATTATTTAAATGGGTTTTGTTTTTGTCAAAAACAGATACTAGTTATTGTTTGCTATTCTTTCTGCAGAGAAAAAAATAAAATACGTAACTTTGGGTTTTACTGAAAGCTTTTGGTGTATGCATATTATAAACTGAACATTTTAAATCTTGTGTTATTTTTGTTGATATTAATAGAATAAAATACTGTAGTGGGGTATAATGTTTGATAGCCTTTTCAGATCTATTAACCCTAAGTATGTTGTCACACACAGAGCCCCCAAACCATTCCAAAGATACTTAAAATTTGTCTGATAATGCATTAAGAGTGGGAAAAAGGGATATTTGCTTATTTCACATAGTAAATGCCAAAACAAATACAACATTCTGATTTTGTTCATATTTCTCCTTTTGCTGGATCCATATACAAAGTCTAAAAAACAGTTCTGTCATATTTATAAGTACTAATACAGCCTTCGATTGTTTTTTGCGGGATGAGATATTATTTCCTAGAACTACAGTAGCTTCAAGGTGTAAAACAGGCTGATATCATGCTAACTTGAATCTGAAAATTCACCCTTGTCTTCCTGAGAAAGATAAGAGATGTAGCACTTTGTGTCGCAGTACATATTTTGCCTGGTATGTCACGTGAGAATAAGAAAAAAAGTTGATATTTCTTTACAACTATTCTACAAAGAAAGACATAATTTTAAGTTCTATGAATTCTCTAGAATGGTTTAATTAAGGTCATTTTATTTGAAATTTTCAAGACCCCTGTATTGAAAACTCAAGAGAAAATGGTTGGCTGTTGGTTTTTCACTTCTGGTCCCGTCTCGCTGAGCGCCAAAATTGAAAGGAAGGGATACTGTAATGGTAAGCAACATGTTTGAAAGCCCAAATGAAAAGATCTGTTCATGTTATTAGCTCATTTTAAGTGATTTTAAATAGCGTGTATTGTAATGTAGGAGGCATATTTTAAATCATGAATAATAAAAGTTTTAATATAAATAATTGATATTTAAAGATTTTAAGTGGGTGAACAGGTTCTAGTAATGCTGGTCGTTTTTACCTCAGTCCTGTTACGTTAGAAACAAAGAGTAAAACTAGAAGCTTGGGAAAACGCCAGCATCTTATTTTAATGTTGTGAAAGTCTTTCTAGAGCTGCATTGCTCAGAACAGAGCGACTGTGGTATGAAAATACTATCCGCATTCTGACCCCACACCGCTGTGCGGTCTACAAGTATATGGGAGTGGGCTGTAGACCATGGACAGACTCCAGGCAAGTCGCTGCTGGAGTTGGCATTTGCAAAGGGCCCAGTTCTGTAGCGGCCGTGGCCCCTCCCGGCCTCTGGCTTGCCGGCAGTAAATGTGGGACAGAATACCATGGTGTGGACTGTGATGTAAAACTTGCCTTCTCCACCCATTGTTTCCTTGTGCCTTAACATTATTAATTCCTTAAAGGCAAAGGCTTTGTTCTCCTGTTGGGCAGATTTTAATTTGATAAGCACTTGTAAGTTTGTTAGTTTTTTTTTATATTTAACATGGTACTGAGTCTTCTATTTATATATCTTATACACATACTGGTTATTTACCTGTCTTTAGAATTGTTAATGTACTGTGCATAGTGAAAAATGCAATAATTAGAAAGTTACGTTTACCACAACTTGCAGTAGATTTCCATTTATCTAATGTAGATTTACAGTTTAAGTTTTCCATCAGGACTTCTAAGTTCATGAAAGTAATGTTGGAACATTTCAGCTTTAATTGATAATGGCTGTATTCTAGTTCAGTGACAAATTTTTGAAAAGTCTCTGAATCCATCCTGTTTTTATTTTCTTTTTAGGAGAAGCTATTCCGATCTATGCAGAAATAGAGAATTGTTCATCTCGTCTGATTGTTCCCAAAGCAGCTATTTTCCAAACACAGACGTACTTGGCCAGTGGGAAAACGAAGACCGTCCGCCACATGGTTGCCAACGTGCGAGGAAACCACATCGCTTCCGGGAGCACGGACACGTGGAATGGGAAAACCCTCAAAATCCCGCCCGTCACGCCGTCCATCCTGGACTGCTGCATTATCAGAGTGGACTATTCCTTAGCTGTAAGAGGAGCTCTTTGTAAAATTAAAAATATGTAGAATGGAGCAAGAACTAATTATTCATTTACCGTGAATATTATTCCTAAGTCAGGACTTAGGAAAATGTCATTTTCTGTCACCGTGACCACCAGTTGTGAAATATATGGAGATTGGCCTTTGCTTTGATTAAAAACAGTCCCTCCCCAAGGGAATTTAATAAAGTAACATAAAGGGATTGAGGAGCTTTAAGGGCTGGCGTTAACATTACGTATACTTGATTTTCTGTAATCGCTATTGTAAGCCATGCCAGCTTATTATGAAGTATGCGGGGGCCACGGTTTCTTTGACAGGGTAGTCACTATATTTTGTGTACCCTTCATTTTGTTTGTTCTTCATTACCCCTAGTCAAGATGGTTTATATTTGTAGTGGGGGTGGGGTGGCACATGATAAAGGCATTTGTTGCTGTGAAAAAAGAAATTGGGCTCTCTCCTCTCAGGTGTAACTTATATGTGTGCCTTTCTCTCCTTTTTTGACATACTAGGTATACATTCATATTCCTGGTGCTAAAAAATTGATGCTCGAGCTGCCATTAGTTATTGGTACAATTCCATATAATGGTTTTGGCAGCAGAAACCCCAGTGTTGCCAGCCAGTTTAGTATGGACATGAGCTGGTTGACGCTGACCCTGCCTGAACAGCCTGAAGGTAAAATATTTTGAAGTTCTTTCATAATGAAGTTCTACCAAGAAAGTAACTACGGACATGTCTTACGTGATCATAATGTTCAAATGTTATATGTTCATATGTTCAAATGTTATATGTTCACATGTTCAAATGTTATATGTTCACATTTTCAAATGTTATTACTGCTACTGCAACTGTCTTTACTATAAAAAGTAAAACAACTAAAAAGTCATACAGCAATCCTGGAAGGGACCTTGTCACCAGGGCCAACTCAGGAATAAACTGTACATCTCCTAATGCCAATTTTTAATAGTAAAACAATGAAAAAGAGAAAACAAAAGTACAGACTGTTACGTGTTTTCTGTAGCCACATTTCAATGATCATTGCCTAGACTATACCACATTTGAAACAATGGAAAATAGTCAGCATAAGTTCATTATTCTCCCAGACTACACACACGCATCTCAAAAGAGTAGAAATAAAAAGTCAATGTTAGTAGTGTTTCACAAAAGCAGAATCAGATTTGTTGTTGTTGCAATGGGCATAAAAACGTGATTACAGGGAAAATACCTTATTTTATCTTCAGTGTAAATTTTTTCTAAGACCTCAGAAGAGATGTTAATTTTTGCATGGATTTCTTAGCTGCAGTTCCATTTCTGTTTCAGCACCACCAAATTACGCAGATGTGGTATCAGAGGAAGAATTCTCTAGACACATTCCTCCTTATCCTCAGCCCCCTGACTGTGAGGGAGAAGCGTGCTACCCTATGTTTGCCTGCATACAAGAATTCCGGTTTCAGCCTCCACCTCTTTATTCAGAGGTAAACAAAATGAAAAGAAAAGTAGACTTTTATTATGCGGTCTGCAAATAATCATTTGGTGCCCTCCATTCACTGAAGTGCCTGTTGGCGACTCGTAACTGGTAGAGAGTACATGTCAGTGTGTTTGTACTGTGGTGGTGGATTATCACTGGTGCATTTAGCATGGCTTTTTTTGTATTTTCTGTGGTCCGATGTGGCTGTGGAGTACAGAGAACCTCACAGCCTCCCGGAATTTGTCATAATAGGCTCTGAGCAACTTGGCTTAGAGCCATCAAGTAGCAGTAGATAGCGGAATCGCCGCACAGGATGCTGCAGCTGTAATCTCCCTCTTCTCTTTTGGCAGATTGATCCGCATCCTAGTGATGTCGAAGAGACCCAGCCTGTTTCTTTCATCCTCTGACTGTATTCAGAAATCGCCGTGTTCATCATCGCGTTACAGTGTCGGCTCTTTCCCTTTGCCTTTCTATGAGAGAGGGAGGAAGACTAACCTAAGAACATAAATGACCATAAAGCCTAAAGACAGTAGAAATTGAAGACTACGAGAGCATTGTAGTGGGCCGACAGGATGGTTGCATGACTTTCTCTGATGGTCATAGGTCCCCTTTAACACTGGGATGAAGAGGTGGAAAGTCACAGAAGGTAAAGGAAGTCTTGACGGTGGTAGAGTAAGTGAAGGAGGGCCTGCGCGGACCTGAGAGGAGAGAGCCTAGAACCAGTGGGGACACTGCACAAGTTCGCCTTTAAGAGGGTTTCTCAACGTGGAACAGAAGTGTCCTGAACTTAAGGCGATATGGACTCACTGGGAAAAGATTGACTGGAGAGGAAGACGGATGGACGTGCGCGTGATGGGAGAGTGGCCTGCTCAATACAGAGTGAGACCCTGCGGTCTCGGGTCTTTGTGATTTCTTGCCGCATTACCCTGTCCAGGACCCAAGTCCTTGGAAGGATCCTTTGTTGAGCTGATGGTCAGGGAAGGTCTTAACGGGGTAGCACAGCTTTCACTCTTTGGATGGGAGGTTGAAACGTACTGAAAATGGGCTCCACATTTGTATAGAAAGGGCCTCTTGAAAAGCTTGCCACTTCAGAGGAGAAAGATGCATTTTGACATGAAAACATGTTTTGTTGAAGGCTGTACTTTTTACCACTTTTAAGTACTTTTAACAAGGTACATGTTTGATTTTCCTCCTAGGGGAATATTAGATAAAGAAGGGGGAAAAAAGCTTACATTTTCAGGATGCCTTGATAACTACCAATCCAAACAAAAAAAAAATAGCATTCTTAACCTACCTCTAATGGGATTATCAGATAAGTTTTGAAAACTGTAGGCCTGACCAACCTTCTTTGGAGTTTCTGCTATTTACACTAGCAGTCTTATCTCACACATCACTAAATCTGAAACTAGACCAAGGGAGAAATCCAAACATTAAGTAGAAATAAATGTCTCCGTAAGGGTATTTCAAGATAAATGCAAAATCAAAGAGGCTAGGACCACCATTTTCAAAAAGATGTGAGTTCAATTCCTGTCAAGAGACTTGAGTTGACTGATAGCAGTCATGCATTACACGTCCTTGTTCCAGTTCTTTAGTAATTCTATTTAAACTGTGATTTTCTTTATTGTTTTGGTGCAATATTTTATTGTCATTGAACCTCAGGATATTCAGACCAGCGGGATTGTGCTGCTGCTCAGCGTGTCAGCAGTGTTTTGACTGTCCCCTCCCCTTCCTGTTCTTGGCCACGTGTCCCTTGCTTTTCCTTCGGTCTGTCGGCTTTGTGAGCTGAGAACATTTCTGGACACCAAGTGGAAGGGAGGTAGGGCTTCCCATGACAAATGTGGACCAGCTGAGTCCTACAGGTTTGATCTAGAAACCCCGGTGCTTCCCAGGCATGATACTCTACTTCGATCAGTATGTTCACTTAGAAAAGTTCTTCTACAGTTAGGTTTTGTATTTAAAAATCAGTTGGCCATTTAATCAGGGATTTTTCTACAAACATTAAGTAAATGTATGCTTTTCACCCTTTGAACATACTTCTCTTCCCTGTAATCATGTAGGCATCAAACACATTCATTTCATTATCAGCCACTGTTTAAAATCACAATGCAAAACTGTTATGCCAGTAATTGTGGTACTAGATTTGTCCTTGCTTTGTTTTTTAGAGATTTTTTTATTTGCTTTGTTTTTTGTGTCTTTGAACAGGTGTATTTGTGCTGTCTAAACAGTTTTATTTTTTCTTTAGAGAAGATCATTTTGGCTATTTATTGATTTATTGTTTACATGCCCTGTCAGGACATTGTCCATCTCCATGAAACCAAAATGAAGGGAAACATTAGAAAATTTAGTCATTTGGCTCCCTGTAGAAAAGCAACTACTTAATGGAATTCTTGATAGAATTGTTTTATCTTCCTGATTAGAGAAATCATGAAGGTCCCCTGCAAAACTGAAGCAAAGCTAACTTTGTAGCACTTGAGAGCTGAAAGGTATGGCTTGGTGTTGGTACAGCTGACCTGAAGCAGCAGGTTCAAGCTGCATACCTTTTTATAATCAAGGTATCACTGTATGAATGTAGAAAACTACATTATGACAGAAAAATTGAGAATGAAGATGAAAATTTAGCTGCTATTATTTGCTTGTTTATTCCTGTCTTGCTCTTACTTAGTTTAGGGGAAAAAAGTGGCCTTAGAATTTTCTTTTTGTTGCAAAAAATTAAAATTGAAAATGTGCATCTTATTGTGGCACACAGAATCCTTTCCCTGGGCAAAACTATTGTTTGTATTTTCCTTTTGCACAATAAGAAACTCAGTAGGCAGGGGGTTGTTTTTGATAAGTTAACTATGAAAGCTTTTTTATTTTTATTAAAAATGTTAACAGTTTATCCTGGGGCGGGGGGGAGATTGTATTTTGTACTCTTGTTTGAACCCCATGGGTTCCTTTTCTTAATAAAATGATTATATTAGTGATGTGTTACAAGTTTTGTTTTTGCTTAAAAGACTGACTTAAATTACTGTAGACTTAAGGAAAATCAATACTAAAAACACACTTCTGCCCCTGAGAGGGCTTTGTCTTTGTACTATCAGGTTAGCCACGGCCCTAGGGATTCCAGGCTTAGTTCAACATTGGCTCCATTTCCCCAGCTAATCAGATTTCAGCATTCCATGAAGAAAGCAGCTGGGCCAGGAAGCCTAAGCCCTGGTAGTCATCAAGAGCATGTCCTCGTTTATGCCCAAATGATTGTGGCCACGCTACATCCTCCTGGGTTTCAGTGTTTGCTCAGCCCGTCTCCCCCGGATTGGTGGGCATCCACGCAACTCTGACCTACATACGACTCCCCTTCCTGTGCAAATACTCACATGGACATAAGCACTCTTGTATGAGGAAGATGTGACAGTAAGTCATCTCAAGGAAACTGCCCAGGCGCTCTGTCCCAGATAAGCACTAAAAGTCAGCCTGGCTAGTTTGCGCTTCAGTTGTTTCTAATGATATTTGAGCTAGGGTTAGATAATAAACAGGTTGTTTCTACATCCACATTTGTCATCAACATAAATTGGAATATTTGTCTCGTAATAAATACTAGCAAGATTTATAAGATTGGCATTAAAGTGTCTGTAGTTTATATTGGAAAGTTGTGGATTATAAAATTTAGAACTAGGCCGGGCAGTGCAAAGAAACTAGGGCACAGCCCTCACGTTACCAACGAGGATACAGAGACCCAGGAAGCGTAAGCTGAGAGGTTGGCCCACATTCTCTGTGAGGTTCCTGCGTGCTCTAAAATTCCTGATTCCACAACTTTAAAGAGGTGCTGAAAACAGTCATTGCTTTCAATTACCCTGCTTCAGAGCTACAATGTGGATACTAAGCCCCTGCTAAGTCAAGAGTCTTCAGCGGCCTAGTCTAGAAATCCTGCCTCTACAAAGGGCACCCGCCTGACTAAATCACTTCTTAAGTATGTTTAATTAGTAGCTGGAACCCTTTCTTCAAGAGGGATCGAAGACCTTTATATTTTGAAATAATTATAGACTCAGAAGAAGTTGCAAAAATAGTCCAGAGGTCCCATAAACCCATCACTTCATCTACCTCCCCCCACACACCTCCGTGGTAGCATTCACCTCAGGAGAGCATGATAGCCGATCCAGGACGCTGACGACTCCACACATCCAGTTTTTGCACAGACTCATTCTTCTTGTGTATGTTTTTGGTGCATAGTTCTGTGACATGTTATCACATGTGTAAGTTCATATAATCACCACCACAATCAAGATACAGAACTACAGGATCAACACAAACTCCCGGGGGGCTGGCCCTCTGTGGTCACGCCCTCCTCCCTTTCCTTCCCTAGCCACCCCCGCCCCCACTGATCTGTTTTCCAACTCTGAAATTTTGTCGCTTTGAGGATGCTAGATAAAGGGGAACAAACGTTCGGTATGTACCTTTTGAAACTGGCTTTTTTTCACTCCACATAAGCAACTAAGATCCATACAAGCCTCTGCTTGCATGGATAGTTTTGTTCCTTTCTATTTTACCTGCTGCGTTTTCAGAGAAACAAAAGTGGCTGTTACTTAAAACTTCATTTGGCACTTTGCAGAGAAAATGTGTCACAATTTTATGCACAGGATATTTGTAAATGTTTTGGTTTTGAGTTTGCAAACTGTCTTTTTTGTAGGAAGTACATAAAGGAAGATTTATATAAACTTTTGGGGGTGCGTTTTTAACTTGCCAAAGTACTTGAATATTTTGCCTTTAAGCAGCAAGCTATCACATTACAAATGAGCGAGATTATAGCTGATGAAATTACAGACTGAGAAAAACTATATTGGGCCTATTCTATCAATTCCTGAATCTGATAAGTTTTAATACAAGTTATGCAGGAAAGATTACATTTTCCATGTGCATTTGTGTATTAAACTCGGAGTTTCTTTTTTTTTTTTCCTGTCTTCTTTAATTCCCTTTCTTTACAGTTGTACTTCTTAGTATCCGGTGAGATGGAAACCCCACTGGAAAGCTAAGAAAAGTTTTTAACTACAAAATATATGCTTATTCTTAATAAAACAGTATTATGAAATGTGGGTTCACTTGTTAAGACTTCATTTTTTCCTAGGCAGGAGAGCTCCCTTCCATACTTACCTAATGAGCTTTCCTGTAAAACCAGACATGAATCCGTGGTTGATGGACAGAAGCAATAAGAGACACACAGACAGTGATGGGGGTAGGTAGAAGGTAGTGACTGCGCCCATTTCCAGAATGTCATAGTAACTGAATTCACCATAAACTGTGTCTTTCTAGAGCTATTTCTGTGTTCACTGATGGAGATTTCCTTCCTACCCAAATTTTCAAGGAACCAAGATGCCTTGCATAGACAGGAAGAGGTCCACGTTAGCATCTCCCACTGGGAACAAGTAAAGTATACGTACTTCCCTCAGACTTACAAATGCTCCTCGCACACATGCACGTGCACACACACACACACACACACACACATACACATCCATGCACGTGGATACACACAAACACCATTTTTCCTTGCTCTTTCATCAACACCTTTTACCTGGGTCTATTTCAGGTAAGAATGTAAGCTTTGTTACAAAAGGAAGATGAGGGTTCCTACTTCCGCAGGAATTTGCTGGAAGAGAAGCCATTTTCCACCATTTTTTTTAACCAGGTATCAAGGAATTATTAAATGTGTGAGCTGAGGGCAGTAGATGGCAGAAATTATCCTTTTCTTTATAAAAGTCACTACCAGGTATAATAGTTATTTCTCTACACTGACCCAGCCTCCATATCTTTATTTACTACCAAAAGGATATAAAGTGTCCCAGACCAAAATAATAATGATTGTATTAATAACTCACACATTCAGTATTTACTATATTTTATATATATATGAATTTACTTTACCATAATATGAAGTTTTTTTAATTTTATTTTTTCATTTAGATGCCAGAATCCATCTAATTGTGTATTAAGTGATCTATACATGAGAAGTATGTGTGTAGCCGAGCGTAGTGGTACATGCTTGTAATCCCAGTACTTGGGAGGCTGAGACCGGAGGATCCGGGTTCGCGGCCAGCCTCAGCTACTTAGTGAGGCCCTCCACAAGTTAGTGAGACTCTGTTCCAAAATAAAAAAATAAAAAATAGGGCTGGGGTGTAGCTCGGAGGTAGAATGCCCTTGGATTCAATCCCTGGTATGGCAAAAAAAAAAATAGAAGTATGTGTATTAGCTATCACTAAGAATATTTGGACTTCCCTGAACAGGCTTATTGAGTTGATTCAATAAAGTCTAAAGGTTTATGGTCTATGTTAATTAACTATTAATTAACACACAATGCACACATATACACAGATGGTCTCTTGTTTGGCTGGCAGCTTCATTCTAAAGGAAATAAAACTTACCAACAATGGCATTGTTTATACACCTGGGACTCCAGGATGGGCACGTTATTAATAACAATTTATCCCATGTCTAGAAGAACACAAACATGAGCCTTATTTTTAGTAGTTGATATTTTGGTGGGCAGTAAACAGATAAGAGATAAGGGTCCATCCAACAAAACAATTGCATATTTTATAGGCACCCTGAATCACTGCAGTACCAGAAGCTGAAAACAAAAATATAATATTGAACTACAGTAGTCCAGGGCATAACTGAGAGAGGCTTAGGAGCACATAATGAAAATTCAGTGAATTTTCAGTACTTGAGAGCTTTGCTACAGATCCACCTTAACAGTTCCAAGAGAACCTATGCACCATCGTATTTTTTTCTTTGCCTGAATTTAAACAAGTTAAAGAAATATGTAGAAGTATGTGCATGCATACACGGGTGGGGTATACATAAGCTAGATTCTTTTATCCTCCTTAGGAGAGGATGAAGCCGACGATTCCTGGTAAACCTCTTAAGAGAACCTACATCGAACGAGGTGATTTAAAAGCAAATCTCAATGTGTGCAACTTCATCCTCAATTCAACCATCTGCCCCTTTTTCATAGACACAGAATCCTGTATATCAGGGCAAAGCACAGCAGCAAATATCTACTTTTATTGCATCCAATATAACAAAACACCTTGATCCTGATGTCAAAAGATAACTGATACCCAGCATGTGTGGATCATGTCAGATAAATACCATGTTCTTCAAAAAATTGACCTCACTATATTTGAAAGCCTTTTGAAAACAACCAGCTCCAGAATTATCCTCTCAAGAACAAAACAGAAAATAATTCACTACCAACGGGAAAGTGGTAAAACAGTATCCACGCTGAAGGAGCAGGGGTTGGTGGTCTCTAACTTGCTCCTGAACACAATGCAGATGTCTCATGGGGAAGGACGGGGCCATGGGGGCCAGGCACCTCCCAGCTCTGCGTGTCTCCAGCTTCCATCAGCCAGAGATACAGGATCTTTGAACCTTCAGCCTTAGCCTGACTGGTGTCATGACAAGGGGCACCTGCGGAGAGCTGCTCGTGAGAGCTGGAAATGGTGTTATTACCCCAAGTCTGGCCTCAGCCTGAGCTCCTGGGAGCATGCCATGCTCAGCTACTGCCTCCCACTGTCCACCTGACCCATACATAGGACTGGGCACTTAGTGTGGGCAAGCCCTTCCCCAGACAGTACCCTGCTCAGCTGAGACCTAAAATCTCAACTGCAAAATCAGGGACCCTAGGGAGAAGAAAGTACAAAAAAATTCTGGAAACTAAATAATGAATCAGAAGTGGCTGCCATCAGCAAAAATGAGGGTTCTGTGGATTAGAAAAGTTCACTACGAGGAATTGTGCTTTTTAACATACATATGTATCCACGTTGTTTTTTTGTTTTGTTTTGTTTTGTTTTTAATGTGCTCCTGACTTTTGTGAAGGGAGTTTATACCTTAGACCCAAACGGTCCCAAGGAGCCTCTCTCCTTACCCAGCCAGAGCCCTGGTGACTTCCTGTTCTTGTCCAGGGTGACTAACATGTGCTGGCTTTCCCAGGACTTCCCTGTGTTCAACACCAAAAGTCTCATGTCCCATCAATTCCAGAATGTCCCCAGAAACAGGTAACCGGCTCCCAGGGAGCAAAGCTGGCTCTGCACCACAGGTCACACCTGTGCACGCGTTTCCTTCCAGGACTTGAGCTCTGGGCACAAGTATACATGGCCAGAGACTACAGGAATGCTTTCTTAGCCTGCCTCCTCTCTCTCTCTCTCTCTCTCTCTCTCTCTCTCTCTCTCTCTTTTCTCTCTGAAACAAGGGCCTGATTTCCCTAGTGTTGCTAGGTCCCTTTCTCCCTCTTGCAGCTCTTTCAACAATGCCCCAGGTCCAGCTAGGGTTGAGCTCTTATCCCTGTCTAATCACCATGCTGTGTCAGGACCAGGACCAAGTGGTATGTACATATGAATGAAGAATCACTTCAGAGTATGGGACACAGGGATGCTTAAGAAATGTCTGCACACTCTGTGTGTGTGTGTGTGTGTGTGTGTGTGTGTGTGTACACGTGTGTGTGTGCTGGGGATTGAAGCTAGGGTCTGGTGCATGCTCACATGCTAAGCAAACACCCTACCACTGAGCTACACCCCAGCCCTGGAGTTCTTCCCATAATGTTGTTCTCAGGGCCGATGGCTTAGTCTTCTTAACATCTTTACTGGTGAAAGGTCTTTATCCTTCCAGATTGAAACCGATGCGTCAAGAATACCCAAAGCTCATTCAGAAACAAGCTGAGAGAGGAAAGCTGGGTGCCAGGCTGGCGGTGGCACTGAGGAAACCAGGCAGCAGGGGTGGAGCACAGGGGCGAGGAGAGGGACAGCGGGCACAGGATGACCTCGTGGGGCTTGACGGCGGGGTCTAAAGACAGGTTCTGAATGCCTGGCATGTGATACATTATTCGTCCTTAGCTTTATCTGGGTTTTTCCTGGTGCCATCATCCTATAGAGAATTTGGTCCCATTAAAAATAATACCTCCATGTAGCTGACTCCTATCCCAACTTGCTCTTGAGAAAAATCTCAGCTTCTTACAAAGTCCCTCCCCTACTCTCAAGAACTTTCTGGAAGGCCCCATGAGGAAGTCAGTTCCCACTTACCCCAGCTCACCTCTAATGCCCCCAAGTCTGCCCTAACCCAGACTGTGCTCAATTTTTACACACTGGAAAAAGTTACTCCTTTCATTTCATCCATTAATTTTTTATAGAGCTCCTTCCCAAAAGGTCATCCCAGGCCCCAGCCTATTGCTTTATTTTTAGACAATCTGTTGATTGGGTTTTCATTTGCAGATTCCCCACTCAAGACTCAGGCGTGCAACCTTAGAACCAGGCTGCTGGTAGAAATCAGGTGACCCATGCTACTCAGAATCTCTAGTCCCATCTGAAGCGAAAGCTCTGGAATTGGCCCAAACTTGCCTCCCCTGGTGTCCTCTTTCCTACAGGTGAATGTCCCTGGCCTCTAGATTATACCCCAACTGTTTTCCAGGCATGTGCGTATCTCACTGAGTCCTGACTCAGGGCCAAGCTGAGACCCCCTTTATCTGCACCATGATGGCGCCAGAGTCACAGAACAGCAAGGTCACTGCAGCAAGGCCCTAACAGCCAGCCCTCAGAGGCTGAGGAGCAAAAGCAGCCTAGCTGTGGACCACTGTCTGGGAGTGCAGGTCCAGGGGACATTGGGATGGAGTCCTGGACCAGGAAAGGCAAGTGCAGGGTCAGTTATCCAGGGGTCAAAAGAAGAAACTGGGCACTGATGTGCCCCCAGGCTGGCTTCGACCTTCATCTTCCTTCTTACTATCCATTCTCTCTAGCTGTCTGTTCTTGGTCCGGAAGCATTCCTGCCCCTGCATAGACAGGACAGTGTTGGGGATGTCACACTTGTAAACTTCATTATTTTATTTTATTTACTTCTTTTTGAGACAGGGTGTCACTCTGTTGCCCAGGTTGGCCTCCAACCCCTCGGCTCAGGTGATTCTCCTGCCTTGGTCTCCTTGTAGCTATGACTACGAGTATGCAGCGCTGCATCCAGCTTCTAGACTTTTCCTATCTCCTTTTCACCTGTTTTGTTGGGGTTGAGGGTTCAGTCTCTCAAATGAGTTTTTCCCATACAAAGCCTCCATTTGTGCTTAGGATGGAGATGCGGAAGCCCAGGGAATTTTTATATTTATTACAGAGCACGGCAAGTATCCATTCTGTGTATTTCCATTAACACAGACTGGCAATTAATGCTTTTGGTTCAAAAGCCTTCAAACATTTGTACATCCATTTGCACGTTTAAATGGCTCTGTTTAACAGTCAAGCAGGTGGTTAACTATATGTATATTAAATTCATAGAGAAACTGGTAATTTTCAATTATAATTGTCAGTTCACAGCTTACATGATAAGAATTTTTTGAATAGACCCATTAGCTGATTTAGTTAGCCGGGGTTTTTATAAATCATGGTTTATTTGCTTATTCTACTTATAAAAGAGGAATTTTCGGCATTCTCACATGAATCAATAAATATTTACTTTGGTCTTTATTCTGCTCAAATGCCAAGTTTGACAATGGATGAAATATCATTGGCTTTTCTTAAACAGCTGTTTGAATGCGGCTGTTTTATTAGTTGTTCTGTTTAGTATTATTACTCAGATAATGGTTTAAAAGTTTTATTCATTTGCTATTAATTTGTTTTTTATAAATAAAGTCAAAATAGGGCCAAAGCGCCATTCCTTGTCATTTTACAATGTATTGTACTTTCCCCGTAATATGTTGTGACAATAGAAACTTCCAAGCCAATCAAAATCGGTCCCATTTTTCTAAATGATATCCTTTAGAGCAAAACTCTGAAATATAGAGCACTAACTCGTGCATAATAAAATTTGATGATTTTGTTACTGTGGATAATATTTCTCTTTCATAGGCAACAGCAATAATTTAAAAGCGTCTCGTTTGGCTTTTACAGCATAAAAGGCGATGTAAGACTCTCGATCTGTGGAGGAGCATCTTGAGCTGGTGTTGAGACGCAGAACGCCATTCTGAGAAGTACTTTCAACATCCTCAACTCTTGTTGTCCCTTCCTCCAAGCGTTCCTCCTGAATTTCCCCTTTTAAAAACTGATCAAGGAGGAACTTCCTATCACCAAGGCATGAAAAGAGAGCCAGTGGGGGATTTCTCACATAGTTTCCAGATACCTGAAACCCCAGATGTTCTCCTTTTGAACCACTGTATCTGTGACTGGGTGCTGTGAGCATTCTTGACATCCTTCCTGGCCAGTATTCTCTGTCTCAGCCATCTGGGCGTGAACTCCTTAAGCAATGTAAGAAGCAAGGGCAGGAGTGGCTTTCCTGTCTCCTGCAAGGGCAGGAGTGGCTTTCCTGTCTCCTGTGGATCAGGATTGTGGATTCAGTCAGATTTATCTGACTGAACATGGCCAGCCCCCAATACAATGGCCGCTGTCTTCCACACAGTCACTCGGAGGTGAGACTTAGGGAAGACGCTCTCTGGGATACTCGGCTTTGGATGAACAGCAGGTAATGAAAGAAAACATTTATGTTAGTCAGCTTCCTATCACTGTGACAAATGCCCCAAGATAAACAACTTTAAAAGGAAAAAAAGCTTTCAGAGCTTTCGGCCCATGGTCACTTGGCCCTGTTGCTTGGGCCTGTGGTTACACAGCACATCGTGGTGGGAGAAGATGGCAGATGAGGCCTGTTCACTCATGTCAGCTGTCACTTCTAGCAGAGAAGAAGGACTGGAGTCCAAATATGTCCTTCAAGGGCACGTCCCCCAGTGACCTAACTTCCTCCCACTAGGCTCCTCCTCCTAAAAATCCCACTGCCTCCCAATAGCACCGAAGGTTGGGGAACAAGCCTTTAACATCTGGGCCTTTGGAAGATTTTCAAGATCCAATCTGTAGCAACATTAAAAAGAAATATGTATATCCAGGAGTGGTGGTACATGCTTATAATCCCAGTACTTGGGAGGCTGAGACCGGAGGATCACAGGTTTGTGGCCAGCCTCAGCTACTTAGGCCCTATTCAACTTAGTGAGACCCTGTTTCAAAATAAAGAATAAAAGAAAATAGGGCTGGTGGTGTAGCCCACAGATAGAATGCTCCTGGGTTCAATCCCCAGTACCACACATACACAAAAAAAGAAATACGTATTCTATCTCAGGTTTCTGGTTTCTGGGAACTATTGCAAATCATTTTGCCCTCCATCATAAATTGGCATATATTTTGAGGAAACGTATGTTTCCTATTATTGTCATCGCAAGATAATCCTACAATGGTTCTCTCCTGCTAACCCCTCAAAGAAACATCCACTGCTATAGTCACGCAAAGCTCTAAATCTGTCTTAGAATCCAATGCTGACTCCCCTTGCAGAGAGCTGTTAAATGGTCCAAAGGGGGTTGTCCATCCATGTTTTGGGATGGGGCATTGTAGGGAAATGTGCACTACATGTCCATACAACTGAAGAACTTTTCCTGCAAGGAGAGAAAGGGCTTGTTTGTTCCTCAATAGAACAGAACAGATCACGTTGGATAATTCCCGTAGAGGCACTAGCAAACAGAACAGAACTTGGCTCTCATTCCTGGCTTACTCAAGTTATATGACGTCAGGCCTGTCACTCAACTTCTCTGAGCTTCAGCCTTCTTGTCTGAAAAAATGGAAATGATAATACAATCTCAATGAGTGTTTAGAGAAATAATGGCGTAACAGCCACAAAGCTTAGATTCCCTCAAAAGTGATTCCATAATGCATGTTCAATGTTAGATGGATGTCTCTATGTTTTGCCTATTTTAATTTGTATTTTTTTTCTTACAGGTTCATAGGATTATTTATGTATTCTGGATTCTAGTTCTCTTGCCAGTTGCATGTGCTCAAATACCCCATTACAGTATCATTCTCAATAACTTTTATTTCACATAGAAATTGCAGCTAACATTTCCTTGCTAGCTCCTCACATATAGAAAGTTCTAATACTAGAATATTCATTTATTACTTCATTGTATGTTCCTTCCCTAATTTATTTCACAAGGATTTCTTTAAGTACTACATACCATGAACAATCAAGTATCCCAGGCTTTAGGGGCAAAACAAAAATAAATAAGATGGCCGGGCATGGTGGCACACGCTTGTAATCCCAGTACTTTGGGAGGCGGAGACCGGAGGATCTGGGTTCACGGCCAGCCTCAGCTCTCTCTCTCTCTCTCTCCCTGTCTCTCTCTCTCTCTACCTAGTGAGGCCCTCTGCAACTTCGTGAGACCCGGTTTCAAAATAAAGTATAAAAAATAGGGCCGGGGGTGTAGCGCGGAGGTAGAATGCCCCTGGGTTCAATCCCCGGTACCGCAAAAAAAAAAAAAAAAAAGATGTTTATTTTCTAGTTGGGGATATAATAATAGAATGACCTAAAATACATGATGGAATATAATATGGGTGATAAGGGACAGTCCAGCTGAGAGACCGTGTGTTTTTGGACATTTCAAGGTCAAAAGGGCCTGAGAGACCCCAACTTTGAAATTTGCGCAGGCATGCACTTAGCTGGAGGAGAGTTCATGAGCAAAAATTAATTCATTCTGGAAGAAATTTACTTGATTTATCTCATGTTGGCTTTAAGGCAATTCTGCAAAGCACTTAGTATCAGCATCTTTTCAAATGTTGTCAGAGAACTTGGGAAACTTGGCAAAGTTCTCAAAACTAGTTCATCGGAATTTCTGGTTTTAGCCCAGGTTTTAGCCGGGCATGGTGGCACACGCCTGTAATCCCAGTATTTGGAAGGCTGAAACAGGAGGATTACAGGTTTGAGGCCAGCCTCAGCAATTTAGCAAGACCCTCAGCAACTTAGGGAGACCCTTTTTAAAAAAGAAAAAAATATATATTATATATTTATATATATATATATAATTTATATATTTTTTATTATTATATAATTGATATATATATAATATATATATAATAATATATATAATATATGTATAATAATATATATTATTATATAATTGATATATATATATAGGGTTGGGGTATAGCTTGGAGGTAGAATCCCTCTGGGTTCAACCTCTAGTACCAAAAAATAAGACAAAAGAAACAAAAAACCCAGGTTTCATTGATTTCATAGCTTTGCCTTAACTTTCCCTAGACCCTCTCAGGGCTCAAAGGTTTGAGCAAGAGGACATGTGCACCATGGAAATGGGCTGGTCTGTGGAGCCCTGCTACCTGGGCACTCGGGAGCTATATCTGCAAGGAGGGAGGCAGGTGAGATGGGAGGGACTTAAGGTGAGCCCAGAGAGCGTGGATGTCATCCGCTGGCACAGGGGGCTGTTGATTGCACCCCTGCAGAACAAAGATGAGCTGATCATTTGAACAGTCACGTCTCAGGCACCGCTCCCACAGTCTGACCTTGCAAGAAGCTTCGCCAAAGAACTAGAGCAACTGCTCTTTTACTGGAGAAGATGAAAGTTTCACGACAAGAAAGCACAAAGCCTCAATCCACGATTGCACGGATGAGAGGGCCTGCTGAACTCTGTGCCTTCGGAATAAATATTTGTCCAATGAGAATGCAAATGAAGGAGAGAAAGAATAATAACACGTGCACACCGTGGGTAAGTGGCCCGGGGAAGGTTACCGTAGCAGACGTCAAACAAATAAGGTCACTATTGTTTTCTTTTAAAGCGCCTCTCTTTCTCATGACTGTTTACCTTTCAATGTTTGCATTGTGGAAAAAGGTAAAAGGACCACCACCTTCATTCTCTGCTCTTACACATTTGAGTCTCTTCCCACGTACGTTCTGTGCATTGAACAGAGCGACCTTTACCTTCTGCACAGGAGTTAATGTTCCAAGCTGATCTAGAAAGGACCTCACAGATGACTGAAGCAGATTTACCCGTTTTCTACAGGAAGAAACCAAGACTTAGAAATGAAGACATTTGCCAAAGGTCAATAGGCACTTTCTTTTCTATCTGGCCATTGTCCACTGCTCATATCAGATTTACCTTTGTTTCTTTAAGATGGGGATATAGTAATTGAAAAAACAAGCAAATATGCCTGTGTCTCACAGACCTTGAGCCCTGACTGTTCCTAAAAGAAATGAATATAGTTAAACAATGATAGTGTTGTCACGCAGGGTAAAAAATTGGACTAAAACAACAGAGGAGACGTACAATCCTCCTTCACATCCATACAGCCCTTTAAGTCTGTTCTTTCAATTGGCTCTCAGAGGGTGACCTAAAGACATCTCACCCCTTTATAGCTGCCCTGCAGAGAGTAAACATCCCACAGATACTGAATGTGCAGCCTAAGTTTCCATCCAACTCGTGTGTGTGTTTGTGTGTGTGTGTGTGTGTGTGTACTGGGGATTGAACCGAGGACCATTATACTTCCCAGCTATACTCCAAGCCCCATTTTATTATTATTTTTTTAAATCTTAAAACGGGGTCTCCCTAAGTGGCTGAGCACCTCACTAAGTTGCTGAGGCTGGCCTCGAACCTGAGATCCACCTATCTCAGCCTCCCAAATACTGAGATTACAGATGTGTGCTACAACACCTGGTTCATCCAACTCTTTGATTCCAATTGTTGTCTTCCTGACACCTCACAAGTGGAAAGATACATACATAGAGAGAAAGAAAGAACATGTGTTGGTCCTCATCGCCGAATACAATGGTCCTTTATTTATTCAGTCAATTTGTTTTACTGAGTGCTTACTGTATGCTCCATACCATAGAAGGCATGTAGAGGCCCCATCCTCATGAAGCTTAAGTACTTGGATGCATTTCAGACTACGTTTTTATATAAACAAGGAATGAGGCTCTTGATCACCAGTCTCCTCCTCTCTGTCTTCCAGGGTTCCTAAATGGCCATCATTGGAAATGTGTCTTTGTGACTCCAAAAACCATGAAAATGTCATTCATAAGACCCGGTTAAAGTCTGGGGTGAGCTGGGCGTGGTGGCGCACGCTTGTAATCCCAGTACTTGGGAGGCTGAGACCAGAGGATCCTGGTTCACGGCCAGCCTCAGCTACTTAGTGAGGCCTCCACAACTTAGTGAAACCCTGTTTCAAAATAAAGAATAAAAAATTAGGGCTGGGGGTGGAGCTCGGAGGTAGAATGCCCCTGGGTTCAATCCCCAGTTCTGCAAAAAAAAAAAAAAGAAATTTCTGGGGTGGGGAAGCATCCGGAGCCCTCTCTGTTTCCCATGCACAGCACTTCTTAGCATTCTCACGAGGCTATTACCTGCCAATAAAATCAATCATCGTGCCTGTCATTCAGCAGTACCATGAGTTTGTTATGAGAAAACAATGCAGATAGACACAACAAAGTAAAACAACGCTTTTAACAACTTCTATCACTCCAACAGGGAGTCAAGCCATTTCTCTAACTTACCTGGTCATAAGATTCCCCTGGGATATCTGTTCAAATAAAGATTCCTAGCCGGAAGTGGTGGTGCATGCCTGTAATCCTGGTGGTGCATGCCTGTAGTACTCTGGAGGATGAGACAGGAGGACCGCAGGTTTGAGGCCAGCCTCAGCCTCAGAGCGAGACCCTCAACAACCGAGTGAGACCCTGTTTCAAAAAAAAATGAGCTGGGGTGTAGCTCAGAGGTAGAATTCCCCTAGGTTCAATCCCTGGTACAAAAAACATAACAAAACAAAACAAAACAAAATAAAACTAAACAAACTACTGGGAGAGCATGAATCTTTGGTTTCAGACCCTGGTCAGGGAACTCATCTCTGGCAAGTCCAGAAATTCTGAGAAATTCTGCCTAGATCCCTTCTGCCCCTTTAGAAAGCAGAAAGGAGAATTCTCTAGATATCAAACTCAAGCTGCTCAGTTGCGAGGAATACTGGAAGCAGGAAACACTAAAAGATGTTTGAAGAGTAGAGGTCAGGAAGAGGATGAGTCTAGATAGATCGTCAAGCAAGACAGGCCGGGAGACGGGCGTGGGGGACTGGGAACGGGGCAGGGAGTCAGAGGGGTAAAGGAGCTCTTAGATGGAGATTCAGGGAGCAGCCAGCAGCTCTGGAGATGAGCAGCTCTGTTTGGCCCACAGCCAGCCTTACCCACACATTCTTATTTACTGGCATAAGGCAGAACCAGTTAGACCAAGTCTACCTGATCTCAAGCTGTTCAGAAACAGAAGGACTTCTTCCTAGCCAGGCATGGTGGCACACACTTGTCATGCCAGTACCTGGGAGGCTGAGACAGGAAGATCGCAGGTTCGCGGCCAGCCTCAGCTACTTAATGAGGCCGTCCGTAACTTAGTGAGACCCTGTTTCAAAATAAAGAATAAAAAAGAGGGCTGAGGGGGGTAGCTCAGAGGGAGAATGCCCCTGGGTTCCACCCTCAGTATTGCAAAAAAAAAAAAAGAAGGGTTTCTTCCTGCGCTGCTGGCAACACCAGGAATGGAGGCAGCCGCCATATTACACAGAGACCCTTCCAATATGGTCAAGAAACCTCAGCTCCCCTATGGCTCTCTCATGCATTTGTTTCTGCGGTGACAGCTTGAAGATAATTGGTCAGAAGGTGTTTACCGAGGCTTTTGTCAACGGCCCAGATGCTCCCTACCCTGTGTCTGGCATTCCATGAAGATAACCCGAATCCCCGTTGCCCCAGCCCTAAAGTAACCTTTCAGGCAAGAGGAACATGCAATGCTTTGCCTCATAGGATCCAAAAAGAGCCACAGATGACTTATCCATCCCAAGCTTACAACCGTGAGAAACTAAAAAAAAAAAAAAAAATGGAGCATGTTGCATTTTTAAAACAAAATAGGGGCCAATTTTAATTAGAAAACTTTTTTTTAAGTATACATAAAGGAGCATGGTGGTGCACACCTGTAATCCTAGTACTTGGGAGGCTGAGACAAGAAGATCGCAGGTTCAAGGACAGCCTCAGCAAGTAGCGAGACTCTCAGCAACCTAGCAAGACCCTATTTCAAACTAAAAAGTCAAAAGAGCTGGTGGGTGTAGCTTGGAGGTAGAACGCTTCTGGGTTCAATCCCCAATACCACCCCACACACACAAAAAAAAAGAAGAAGAAGGAAGGAAGGAAGGAAGGAAGGAAGGAAGGAAGGAAGGAAGGAAGGAAAATATTCATGCCTATAAAACTAAAGGAATTTGGAAGGAGTTGGGAAAGCTATTTATGAAGCCCCAAAATACACCCAGTGCATTCATGTTTTCCACACTAAACCATTTCAAAATCACTTTTTTGTGAGGTCTATCAATCCTAGGAATGATACAATGAGGTAGAAATGATTATTCCCATTTTACAAAAGAGGAAACTGAGGTTCCAAGTGGTTTTGTGACTCAAAGGGAAACCTAGGTGATTTAAACTTAAGTTTGGCATCTGACTCCAAAGAGAGAGACACACTATGCAACATAGCTTGTAGAACTTTCCAGAAATCTTAATGGGAATGTTCTGATAACTATCTCCCATGAAAGTAGGTCACTTCTCTTACCTGCTTTTGCCTCTCTAGAGCCTAGCACAAGCCCAGAAAATTTTTGATGAATGAAAGGATGAATGAATGATTTTAATTATTGTACCCCTACCCAATCTCCAAGAGCCATTTCTTCGTTTTAAGACTTTGGGTTGGTCCTCCTAGGGAATCTCCTCTCAGGGCATCCCTCCCATCAAACCATTTGGCATCTGGATTAGGATCCAATGAACCCTCTCCTCTTTCATCCACACGCAATCCAGTTCAATCATACCTAAACTCTCGAGACATCTCATGTTGCATCTCAGAGATAAGTCCCTTGAGGTGTGAGCAGACACCTCAGTCAGGCCACCAGAATGTTCTAGTACCGAGGCGTTGATGGGCAGTTAGATGAATCACTGGGCGGTGGGGTGATGTCTGAGATCCTCTGTAGGATCACCAGCTCTCAGGTGGGCGGTAGTTATGGCTAATTGAAAGTCAGCTGCAAGGCAAGGCCTCAGCTTGCCTGCAAGAAACCCTTCTGCGGGTTGGGTCTATGAAGATGCGTCTGCAGGTGAAACCCAGAGAGGGAGAGATGTGGTCTGAGCGCCTCCCCAGGGCTCACAGAGACCATCCGGGGAGTCAGGCAGGATGCTCCCGACCGAGCAGGCCTCACCAGGAGCTCGGCAGCTGTGGCCCCACACCTGGGCTTACATCTGCCAGTTTCCAGTTTTACCACTTTTGGCAAGTGGCAGGATTTTTCTGAGCCTCCAATTTCCAGTGTGTGTATGGGGTGGGAGGAGGTGGATTATAAAGCTACTTCTATCATTGGGTTGTTATGAAATTTAAAGGAAAGATTGCATATAGAAAAGTGTATAGCTCAGTGCCTGGCACATTCTACACTTGGGACAAATGTTGTTATTATTATCTTTCACACTTACCACCATTTTTAATTAAATGGATATCTGGTATACCTCAGCTACTTTTCATTGAGACAACATCTCATAGTGTGCATCGGACATTTTTTTTCTTCACAGGCTCACAGAACCTGAGCTCTAGGGATGGTCTGGGAGGACACACATGTGATATCTCTCCCTTTAGATAAGAGAAGGCAGAAGGCCAGAGAGGCAGTATGATCCAGGATGGCGTCAGCAAATTAGAACTCAGATCTCCTCCTGCCTCATCCCTTGCTCCACACTGCCACCTTCTCCTCTCCTGGCTCACCCTGTCAGGGGTTTATTATTTCATTTTGGTGTTTTGGTCCTGAGGATTGAACCCAGGGGTATTCTACATTTGAGTCACACTCCCAGCCCTATTTTATTTTGAAACAGGGCCTTGCTAAATTGCTGAGGGTTTCACTAAGTTGCTGAGGCTGGCTGCAAACCTGTGATCCTCCTGTCTCAGCCTCCCAAGTACTGGAATTAAAGGTGTGTGCCACCACACCCGGATTCACTCTGTCCTTTTCGTATCCAAATAAATACCACTTTGCAATCTAAAAACTTAATTGCAAGCAATAGGAACTGTCCAAGAATAGTTCATATGGCTCTTAATTCTTGCACTTAAAAATATTCTTATTCTTATAAATCTAAGAAGTGAACTCTTCAGAAAGTCTCAGCATAGAATTGTGACAAAGTATAAGAAATCATAAACAAGGGATGTTCAGTAAGGTTTGAGGTTAGAGAAGGCTCATGTGCCCTCCTTCCCATCGCGAGGTCTTGTTTAGGGAGCTCTTAGTCTAATATGTCAAACCAAAGAGCATCGTTACTTGATGATAATATGTGTGAGTGTGACTGTGTGCGTGTGCGTGTGTGGGGGCGTGTGTGTCTGTGTGTGTGTTGGGGGACTCCTCCTCTTCATTAATCCTTCACTGACACAGATGTGAGTGTTAGAACCTTTAGATGCCATGGTCCCTTCTGTCCTATTGCAATGTGACCTGAAGTTCAGCTGTCCTACAGAGAGGAGCCTCCGCTCTGACTGTGAGAGGGTCTCAGAGCTTGCAGACCCTCTGTCCTCGGATGGAGATTGTGTCTCCATGGGAATGGGGGCTCTGTCTGGCTATTTGACTACTGCATTTCCACAGCCTGAAGCAGGTTGGTGGGATCCAAGGCGCCTTTTCCTCTCTTTCCCACCTGCACTCCCATACAGCAATATTTAAACTCTCCAAACGTCTTATCTTGCATCTCAGAGACATGTCCCTTGGGCAGAAGCAGACACCTAAGTCAGGCCAGCTGAATGTTCTGACACCGTGGCACTGACGGGTGGATCTGGTGGGTGTGTCTAATGGTGGGTGCTCAAATGCTGCTGCTATTTTTGCTTAGAGGCAGGCTGGGGAATGGAGAGCTTTATTCAACTTTTGATCTCTTCGTAGGATTTAACAGGCCAACTATAACGACAACCACAAAACAAAACCACAATCTTAACCACCGAGGATGGACTGTGACCTCCATCCCCCAATCTGCCTGGTTTGTTTTCTGCCTCTGCGGGTCTCTGCAGCATAATTATTTGTGGAAGCCACTCCGGTCTGCTTCTCGGTGCCGCACCATCTTCTAGGAATTCACACAATGAGCAGGTTTTGGAGGGACGCAGCTTGGTCTCAGACTTCCTTTGCTCGGTGGTTATGCAGAATCCAGGTCAGTATCTATCTCCAGATCTTCCTAACGGTGGTTACTGGATTTCAGCTTTGGTTTTCTCTGGGGTCAGAGCACAAACATGGTAACTGGGTCACCCTGTGACTTCAATCCCGTCTTGTCTCATGGTGAAAGGTGACCAGCTGGCCTTTTTCAACAGGAGGGATTGGGGTAGAGTTAGGAAACCAGAGAAAACTTCCCATTGGGAAAGGGTAAGATCTTTAAATGAAGAAAATGAAAGAAGCAGAAGCAAATGGCAGGCGATAGCACTGTGTTCCCATGAGGAGTGGGGCCCAGTTTGGAAAACACAAGCCTGTCTGTTCATGCCACGGTAGTGACTGGATCGCATTCCTAGAGAAAACTGACGCTAAGTTGAAGGTATTTGAGAGAATCAGATTCAGACCCCAGATGGGATGGGAGATAGGTGTGGACGAACCCAGTGGAGGTTTCTAGAGACTGAAAATCCAACCTTGTTTTCACTCTTTCTGACAATGCTCTTGAGTTTCATCATCTCCTTTTGCAGCCCCAACCCTGCCATTTCTGGCTGGATGTCTTGGAGCAGAGTTATCTTCAAAGCCCCTGGAGCCCAGTTCCCCATCCCAAAACACATACAGTCCCTTTGACAGGCCAAGTACTATTCAACTTGCTGCAGGGACCAAAATGACTATGGCACTCCAGCCCTCTTGCGGGAAAGACAGACAATAAACACATGAACAAATAAGTCAATGAGGTCATTGAAAATGGCGGGTGGTCGATGATGTGAATTATGTACACAGGAGGAGAGTGGCCAGTTAGGGGTGATGTTTTTTAGACAAGGACCAGGGAAGCCACTCTAAAAGGACCTGTAAGCTGAAATGGAATGACGATAAGCCAGCCACAGAGGGCCGGCCCGGAGAGTTTTCCCTCAAGAAGAGCGGGTGCAAAGTTTTGAGATGGCAAAGAGTTTGGCAGAGTGTAGTAGGCAAAGGCAAAGGAGGAGGAGATGAGAAGCAAGATGACCATCCACCAACCAGCTGCGCCCCTGGACATAACGAGGGCCCTCTGATCCTCTAACTCAGTTCAGCTCAGAGAATTTCTGTCTATAAAGGTGATCCCTAACATGTCACAGAAGAGGACTGGCTACCGAGGCCCAGTGAAAGATGAAGAATGAAAGAAAACAAAGTATAGGAATTTCTTACTGCCGTTTTCGTTGTCTGTGGAAACTGAAAATTGTTTGAACCAAGAATGGCAAGAAGCCTTCTTAAGTCTGATGGATCCCAAAATTCTGGTGAGTTCCTAAGTCTAGATGTCTCAGGAACATCCAGGTCAGGGGATACAAAGCTGGATATGCAATCAAAGAACTTGACCTTTTCTACTGCTTTACAGTGGTAAGAGAGGGTCATGGGACAAGCATGAGGTTGGCCGTGCTCTGCCTCTTAATTACTGTGTGGCCTTGATTAGATTATTTAACCTCTCTGTTATTGTTTGGATTTTTTTATTTTCCCCAATGGCCCATATGTTAAAGCCTTGGTCCTTAGATTGGTGTTATTATGAGGTGGTGGGGCATAGGGAGAGGTCTTTAGGTAATTGGGGGGCGTGACCTTCAAAGAGATAGTGGGATCCCAGCTGCTTCCTCATTCACTTTTGCTTTCTGGCCATGACGTGAGCAGATTTTCCCTGCCACACGCTCCTCACCACTGCCATCTGGCACCTCTATCAGAGACCTAAAAGCCACAAATCAGCCTGTTCATTTACTAGAAGCTTTAAACCCATGAGCTAAAATAGACCTTTTCTCTTTATAAGCTGATGATCTCAGGTATTTCCATCCCAGTCACGGAAAGCTGCCTGACGCACTCTCTGAGCTTGTTTCCTCTTTTGCAAACTCCTCACAAGATTATCACAGGGATTCCGTGAGCTCACAGTGGAAGCTCAGCTAACTTTAGTTCTAGCTCTGCCCTCCTCCCTCCTCTGCCATGAAGACAGTGGAGAATGAACCTCCCAGAGGAGGCGGATGCTATTGAACCAAGAGAAGAAAAGGTGGAAATGGGGGTGGGGATTCATATTCAGAGCTGTGCCTGGAACATAGCATTTGCTCAGTAAATAGTCCTCAGGTGGATGAGTTCTTAAAACTGCCAGAATCTTCCACGGGAAGGACTGGAGGAGATTCTTGAAGGGTCTCAGGCAATTTCAGTTTTGGTGTGTGTTCATTCCTCATCAATTTGGTTTGTGGCTTGTGGCTGTTCTTCTGGTTTCAAGTCTAGCCAGGGAGCAAGAGAAGGACAGTGGGGGAAGGAAGAAGGACACAAATCTTTGGTCGATGGGAGGCCTAACCCCCCAAAGTTACCCTCGAGGCTAGGGAATGCTTTGGCGCTTGGCTTGGTGAACCTGTCACTTTTTGAATAATTAAATATCTCCCATTGTTTATTATATAACAATTCAGGAAGTACAGAAAAATGGGGGGAAAGTCAATATCCCATACTCAGAAATAAGTTGACCTGTTAATATTTGTTAATACTTTGTTTAAACTATGGATTTAGACATAATTGAGATTCAAGTGTGATCTCAGTTACATGGCCTGTTTATTTCAATCACTCTACCGGAAGCTAAAAGGTTCTCCATCCATAGAGCCTTTACAGGGCTCTAGTTGCTTGCCCAGACCATGAATGCATCAAGAAAGCTGAGCTGCACGTGGTGAGCCTGGGGGAAGAGGAGACAGCGCAGACACGTGAGATCGTGCACTTAAAGGACCCAGGACATGCCCCACCAGCCTTCACCAAGCAGCTGGCTCCTCTTGGTCCTGGTCTTCTCTCCAAGAGCTGCTCATAAAGGGACCTTCTTTGAGACCAAGCCCAGAGGCATTGTCTTGCCTGGCTTTGGAATTCCCAGACTCCTAACAGGATAAAGGGCCTGCAGATGGGAACGGGGAGTGGAATGAGGTTGCTGGCTCGGAATCTGCACAGGTGGAGCTGTGCACCTGACTGGGGGAGACTGGAGCCTGCAGGTGGCTCTGGCTACACAAGCGGAACCTGTGGTGTTGGCCACTTCTCTATCACTTGACATCAGAATGTGCTTGCTGTCGTTTGGATATGGTTTGACTGTGTCCCCAAGGGTTCATGGGTTGGAAGCTTGGTCCCCGGTGTGGAGATGATGGGAGGTGGTGGGACCTTTAAGAGGCGGAGCCTAGTGGTTGGTCATTAGGGGAAACACCCCTGGAAGGGATTAATGTAGTTCCTGTAAAGGGACCCTGGTTAGTTCTCAAGAAAGAATTAGATGGGTGCAGTGGTGCACTCCCATGATTTCAGTACTTAGGAGGCTGAGACAGGAGGTTTGCAGGTTCGAGGCCAGTCTCAGCAACTTAGTGAGAATCTCAGCAACTTAGAGAGACCCTGTTTCAAAATAAAAATTAAAAAGGGCTGGGGGTGTAGCTTGGAGATAGAATGCCTCTGGGTTCAATCCCCCCAGTACCCCCTAAACTAAAAGCAATGAAATAGGGCTAGGGGTGTACCTCAGTTGTAGAATGCACCTGGGCTCATCCCCAGTACCCCCCCACACACAAATAAATAAAAGCAATAATTAATATAGAAGAGTAAGACTGGCCCCTACCCCTGTCTGACTTCCTGTGACCTCTCCATCCCCCACACTCCTCATCTACCAGGAAGCCCCCACCACAGTCTCCATCATGTTTTTTGGACTTTCAGTCTCTGAAACTTTGAACTAATAAACCTATTTTCTTTATAAGTTACCCAGCCTCAGGTATCTTGTTACAGCCATGGAAAATGGACTAAGACAGACCTCAAGCTTAGTTCTTTAAATTTGGAGTTTCAAAAGAGCAGAAGGTAGCTGGGCGTGGTGGCGCGCACTTGTAATCCCAGTACTTGGGAGGCTGAGACAGGAGGATCTGGGTTTGCGGCCAGCCTCGCTACTTAGTGAGGCCCTCTGCAACTTAGTGAGACCCTATTTCAAAATAAAGAATAAAAATAGGGCTGGGGGTGGAGCTCAGAGGTAGAATGCCCCTGGGTTCAATCCCCAGTATCACACACACACAAAAAAAGAAAGAGCGGAAGGTTAAAAAAAAATCTGTGTCTGGTATGACTGCGGTCACAATAGGGTAGGTGACTGTTTGTGTCCAGTAGTGAATTCTCTTCCTTCCCATGTCTGTCTGGTCCTCTCTCCATTCCAGAGGAAGAAGCAGGAACTGGAAGCTGAATCACTCACCTCTCAACTCCAGACAGAAGTCCTTGTCTGATAACCACGGTTACCCTGTCCAGAGGTCTCCAGTTCTGCATCTAGTGCACACAGGCTAAGACCACAACACTCCTCTTCCCCAGCGCTGAGCAGATTTCTGGGCACAGAGCAGGCACTCAGAAAAATTTGCTCTTGGTTATTGTGGAGAGTGCCTTTGGACATGCCCTTTTGAATTGTGGATTGCTTGACATAAGTCCTGCCATTTTAAGGCAAATGTGTGTGAGTAAAAAGTGAAACACCCAAAATTACAGCCCCGGAGCTTCCTAGGTCTGGCTTGAGTGATAAGACATGTTCACTGCTTTCCCCCGGCTGATGCAACCCTAGCACTGGATGTAACTGCGCATGCCCAGCCTCAGCTGAAGGAGCATATGCCTACCTAAGATAAGACCCCCTCAAACAGTATATAAGGCCCAAGAGAGTCAGGCCCAATGAGCCACCAGCTCCAAGTCAAGTGAGTTACCAGACTCCCTGTCACAGTGCTCCACGACTGCTGGCGTGTTCCCTCCAAACCCAAAAACCTGGAGAAGAAAATGCGTTCTGGTAAGCTCCCCCGCTGAATCTCGGCTGCGCAGAGTTAGGGCTCCCATACCTGGTGTGAAGTGTTAAAATAAATTGGTATAAACTCCAATCAGGAGTCCGAATCTAAATTCCGCCATGCTATAACTCTCCAACTCTTCCTAGCGGTTGGGGCTCACTCAGAACAGTTATCAAGGGGGAAAAGGAAGGCCGGCTTTTAAGACAGCGGACGCTGTTCAAATACAGTGAGTGCCGTGACTTTTAGCGGTTGCACGATGACTGCGGCCCGTCGATATCCTTCACACACCGTTCTGCAGACCGCATCTTGGAATGATCTTCAGAAACCGACTCTCAACTCTGTGTGAAAACAATGCGGCGACTCTAGGTAGAACTTCCGTTTTGACTTTTGCAACAGAACTGGGTTTGATTCCTCATTACTCACCCGATTTGGCTCTGCACCATGATTGGCGTTTTCTAAAAGCTCAAACTTGAGAATATGCTGGCCCGTGAAGGATTCTGCTGTAGGGCTTTCTGGGAATTCCCAAAGTGCTCTGGGCTCTGGCAGCAGGGCTGGATTCATGGGAAATTTCCCATGCACAGTGCTGGGAAGGCGTCCAGGGCCCATATGCCTGGAACAGCTTGGGAGGCTTGGCGGTCACATCAGTCCCAGCGCGCACACAATTTGCCTGCAACTTAAAAACCAATCTCTACCATGTCCCAGATCATTCAACACCGATTTCCACCTACCGGCTTGCTCCAGGAAGCCTAATAGAATTTAATGGGCAACTGCTCTGTGTTTGTTGAGCTAAACAAAACAGCCTGCAATTACCCTCAGCCCAGGGCCACACTGTGATGGTAGAGACACAAGACTTATTACTCCTAATGAAACCTCGAGGGAAGGGTCTGGGAAATTCTCTGAGGAAAGAGTCACTAAAACAGGAAGTGGCTTTTTGGGATTTTATGACTGAGAATGCCCCTCTAATTTAGAGTTCCTTTTCAGTCAAGGAAAACAAAAGTCTTTAACAAAATTGTAGGAGGAAAATTTTAAGCACTGCCAGATGCTATGGACTGACTTGTGCACCCCCCCCCCCAATTCTTAAATTGTAATCCTCATTCCCTAGTACCTCACAGCGTGACTGTATTTGGATATAAGGGTTTTGTTTTTGTTTTTGTTTTTTTGCGGTACCAGGGATTGAACCCAGGGGCATTCTACTTCCGAGCTACACCCCCAATCTTAGTTTTTATTCTTTATTTTGAAACAGCGTCTCGCTAAGTTGCGGAGGGCCTCACTAAGTAGCTGAGCCTGGCTGCGAACCCGGATCCTCTGGTCTCAGCCTCCCAAGTGGGATTACAAGTGTGTGCCACCAGGCCCGGCTGGATATAAGGTTTTAAAGAGGTAAAGGAGGTCACTAGGGTGGGCCCTAATCACAGATAGATACAGGGAGAAGATGGCCATCTATGAGCCAAAGAGAGTCCTCAGGAGAGGGCAGCTCTGCCAACACCTGGATCTCAGGCCTCTGGCCTCTGGAATTGACAGACAGTACATTTCTGTCGTTTAAGCCAACGAGTGTGTAGCATTTTGTCATGGTCGCCCCAGCAAACTAATACACCAGCTAACATGTAAGTAGCAGTTTGGGGTGATACAAATGAAGATCTTTTTTCCTCAGTAGAGGCTCAAATGGAAGAAAGCTACAAACCTTTGCCAGGTGGACTCTAATTTTCCCTCTCACAGTGACCACTGTCACTGACCGGTCACGCGCAGAGTAAGGCACTGAGTGCGCAGCTGGAGCCAGCTCCAGAGCCTCGTCACGTCTGGCTGTGGGTGTAAACTCCCTGGGTCCGGCCCTCGGCGTGAACGGAGGTGAGACAGAGGAGCACTTTGCTTTGGCTGTTCTCTGGGATACGCATGTGAATGTGCAGAACATCTTAGAACGCGTGGCCCAAAGCAGGAGTATGTTGGTTTACTCCAATCAAACTCCTATTATGCAGCGTAAGAATATCAGTCGCCCAGCCGGGCGTGGTGGCGCACGCTTGTAATCCCAGTACTTGGGAGGCTGAGACAGGAGGATCACAGGTTCGCGGCCAGCCTCAGCTACTTAGGCCCTCCGCAACTTAGTGAGACTCTGTTTCAAAATGAAGAATAAAAAATAGGGTTGGGGGTGGAGCTTGGAGGTAGAATGCCCCTGGGTTCAATCCCTAGTACCGCAAAAAAAAAAAAAAAAAAAAAA
>PVJS01019818.1:0-33308 GCA_004027185.1 Glis glis
ACACACACACACACACACACACATACTCACATTTACTTGTACATATATCCAAATAACTATCTTGTTATTAGAAATGAAGGTATCTAGAAGGGAAAAAGCAGAGACATTTCCAAAATTACAGCAGAGCGCCCCATGGCACCCACAGAGCATGCGCCTTCAGTCCCCACTCATGGGTTGCTGCCTGGCTCACGTGCCCCTTTCTCTGCCAAGCCTTTCTGACCCATCCACCTGAAAGTGAAGTGGACGGGCTGCTTCCTTAGCTCTTTCTTACTGGTGGCATTTGTTGCAATTGACTTTCTGGTTTTTGCCTTTAATCTTTTCCTGTTGCCACTGACTAGTTCCAAGCTTTATAGCTCACAAATTCAAATACTTGGAGAGGGACTATCTGATTATTCTTTGGGTTCCAAGTCTAAAACTAGCTAGTGTCAGGAACCCACCTCTGTGGCAACACTTAGGAGGTTTTGCTGAACATAGTGTCTCTTACAACACTCAGATCTGTGAAGGAGAAGAGCTGTTTCCCTAGAAAGACAGAGATATCTGATAGATGCTCACACAAGTGTTTTCTGAACCTGTGTTTATTGTTACTGCTTTGAAGAAGAAGATGAGAAATTATCAGTAAAATAGTGTTGAGGAAAAAGTTTTGGAGTAGAAAGGGACAAAAATCTAGAAATTTGGTAAAGAAACTGGCCCCTTACATCCAGGACCAAGGCAGCTCCATTGATCAATTAACTCATCTTGTTAGGTTTAATTAGTATTGCATAGCATTTTAAACAATGATTTTTCCATTCTTGTCATATGTAAATATAGTAGCCCAAATATTAATAAGACATTAATTCTTTATGTTAATAAAACCTATCCAAGCACAGGAATCTGCAGATGTGCATTCCACAGTGTTTAATTATCCTTAATTTGCATAGAAATTCCAGTGAAAAGGTAAGATGAATCATTTGGGGAAAATTGGATTTAACCAGAATCTGTTTAATAGAGAACGGGGTATGACTATCAGGAAACAAGACAACTGGGGAAAATGTACTCTTTACCAGTTTAATGTAGCAATAGAATTGTCCAGCACAACTCATTGATTCAGGCATTTGTCATTGCACATTCTGAAACTGAGCAATGAAGTATGACAAGAGAGCTTTTAGAAAAATCCATGTAAGCTTTAGATTATAAATAGGAATATTGACTCATAAATACCAACTCATTTGAGGAGTACTCACTTCTCTAAGAAATGATTCCAGTGAATAACCATATTCAGATTTGTTGCCATTTCATGATCCAATATTTAGACAGAAAATATATTTTCCTTTCTTTGTTTAAAAATATACCTGTTTACTTATCCTTGGTGTTGCACATAAAAACATAACATGAAAATACCATGCTTTAGACATCATAATTTCCTTTAAAAAAGTTTTATTTTGGGGGTAAAGTTACATTTTTATGCTTGATTCTTTAGTAATTAATGAACTAATCTTTAGGTCCTCTTACTTCTGCATAAATAGGTATCTGATTGCTTGTGTATTTAGACTAGATATTTCTAATTTAAAATACAGAATCTAATCATCCTATTTCCCCTGCTTTGGGAGCCTTGCTCTCTGAGCTAACCATTCATCATTGGCCTTTAAATTGCTGTAGGCAAGCAAAAAAGGATTTCCTTCTTTACATTTTCTTAGAGTATATTTTCACAAAAAAAGAAAATTAATAGATGTGTAAAAATTCCCTGAGAACTTTTGCAGCCACTGCAATTTGAGATTGAATTGTTTTTTAAGTATGAAATAAAAAAAAAACAAGAAGGCCAAAAGTTCTGCAGTTTTGCTTTTTAAGATATTTCTATGATGAGCAGGAAAAAAAAATAAGGGTCAGGCTGCCAACCACAGACCTTCACAAACATGCACGTAATCGGGGACTGATATATTCACATACATCATTTCATGAACAATTGCTATGTGATGGTGGCAACAAAGACACACCCAATCTCATTCTTTAATGAAAAATAAGAAAGTCAAAATGGTAATGAAATCCTGTCATCAGCTGTCAAATGAAGATAGAAAGATTTTCTGATACACTGAGGGTAAGGTTTTGAGTAAAACAGCATTGTTCTCTTATACATTATTGGCAAAAGGGTGAGTTGGTGGGACTTCCAGTTAGGGCTGTATTTCCCAAATCTAAAAGTATGCTTGACCTATTCATTGTGCCTTTCATCTTTTTGAAAATGAAATAATAAGCTAGGGAATATCTTAAAGTTCTTAACAACTGACCAGTGGTTTAACAGACTTCTGGATAAGTAAATCATGGTACATTTATAAGATTCTGTACCACTTGTGAGAGGTATTATCAAGTCAGAAGAAGCTGATAAGGTGGAAGACTATCTTTTGTATTTTTTTCCTTTGATTTTCCACTAATTTTTAAGAGCTTTATAGAATGCATTAAAATCATTACATAAGAAGCTAGTTACAGAATTTGTCTTGGTAAAGAAGACTTGAGGACAACTTATTGGCTTATTTCCATGTACCTCTTCATTCTGCTAAAAAAGTTATAGCATTGAGTACAACATTTTTTTTATGAGTTAAATCTTAGTGAAAACTCAGTTCAGTGGGCCCATGTTCCTACTGACAACTCTAACTTGTCAAGAATACACCTAAATGTCCAATGGCAAGCTCTGGAGCTGAAGGAAAACTGGGACGTGGTTGAGAGGGGACAGATTTTGTGACATGGGAAACGTTAGGAAGACTATTACCTTACATTCTGTGAGCACTTGCAGGGTGCCAGGAGCTGGTCTAAGCATTCTACATTCTACATTCATTAAGATACTTAATCCTCATATTGTCATCAACCTTGTTTTATAGATGAGATAGACCTGAAAGTCAGAGCAATCAGAAACCTACCCAAGATTACAGTTATTACATGACTTCCCACAACTTCAATGACTGCGAGTGTGCCCTCAGCAAAGCAGGGAGCTCCCTGTGGTCCCAATAGCCCCATCCTGTCCTTTATAAAAATGGTGTTTTTCTGTCTGCTCAATCTCAAAATGGAGACCTATTTTGGCTCACTGTTTGGATTTGCAAATCTTTCCAGAGACTGTGTGGGCACTATTAAAGCTATTTCCCTCCTCAGAAATTGGAGGAAAAAAAAGTTCTGAGTGGAAGATATGACAGGCAAATGCCAAGTAAAGGACAGTGGGCTTTCAATCTTAGTATCAGAAAACAATGCAAAAATTATAGGGGGAAGATTTTTAAAAGATATTGACAGAATATTGAATTTCCACAGCAAAAATATCAGATCTATGAATGCTGATTCATCAAATAAAGCAATGGATGCAACCATTTCTTCCTAAAAATTCAGGACTAAATGAATAAAAAACACATAGTGGCAGAGTTTAATACTCATCTGTAAAGCAGGTTCACTGTACACTGGTTACTAACTTACATGAGTCTGATGAGACAGAATACACAAGTTACATGAAGCAAGCTTATTACTCCAGATAGGCAGCATGAGGTGACAGGAGTCTAGGATTCATTGCAACCTGAAGTTCAAGAAAGCTGCCCCAAAGTCTTGTCTGCATGTATCTCACTTACATTACAGCTGAGGGATTCCAGGAAGCAGTCTACTCTACATTTTATAAACTGGAGGTGAGAAGACACACTGGATTAAAGCATCGAAGGACATCCTATTTGTATGGGAAGGGCTGGCACAGAGACCTGGCTGTTTTTGCTGTTTTACTTAGCTTCTTCATCACTGTAAACAAAATACCTGATGAGAACAACTTGGAGGAAGAAAAGTTTCTTTTGGCTCATGGTTTCAGAGGTTCAGTTCATAGTTGGCTGGCTCCAAGGCAGAACCATCATGGTGGCAGGGCATGGTAGAGAAAAGTTGGTCACCTCCTGGTGGCCAGAAGCAGAAAGAGAGAGAGAGAGAGAGAGAGAATGCACAAGGATCAGACAAGGGACAGATATAGTCCTCAAAGCCATGCTCCAGAGACCCACCTCCTCCAGTCAGGCCCTACCTCTGAATCTTACTGCATTAGGGACCATTCTTTTAACACACTAGCTTTTAGGGGGACATTCCAAACCCAAACCATACATTCCTTATCTCAGGATGTTACAGTGCCAGCACATTCTAGTTATTCTTGAGAACTAAAATAAATAAAGGAGGAAAGCTGGGTCAGTTCAAGGCCACCCAGAGAACTGTCCTGTAATATCTTCATCTCCTTCTCTCCATGAGATCAATGTTGATGATGATGACAGTGATATCAATAATAATAAAGAAATAAATAAAAAAGGAATCAAAGTAAAATAAACTTATGGCTTAGGTTGATTTATAGCTCTGAATCTCATAAAATTAGAAATGGAATTTATAAAAGTTTTAGTGGTCTTGGGATTTTAATGCTAAAGCTACCGAGTGGGGTTTTCTCCTCTATACTTTCTTGATGATAGAATAGGTTAACTTACAAGGTAAAAACATATGATCATATCACAAGAACTTTGCTTACATGTATAGTAGCCTTTTAATAAGGTAGAGAAAATAGCCTGTGTTAATAAAGTAACTGTCAATCTTTTTTTTTTTTTTGCGGCACCGGGGATTGAGCCCAGGGGTGTTCTACCTCCGCGCTACGACCCCGGCCCTATTTTTTTATACTTTAATTTGAAACCGGGCCTCATGAAGTTGCAGAGGGCCTCACTAAGTAGAGAGAGAGAGAGACAGGGAGAGAGAGAGAGAGAGAGAGAGAGAGAGAGAGCTGAGGCTGGCCGCGAACCCGGATCCTCCGGTCTCCGCCTCCCAAAGTACTGGGATTACAAGCGTGCACCACCACGCCCGGCTACTGTCAATCTTAAAACACAGGATCCTGTACTTGTCTTCTATCACCTGTGTGCTATACCTGAAAGAGTAGAGTTTCTTTGATACCCTCCTCTGTTAAGAGAGCTTCATGAAAGCATCAAAGGAACCAGACTGGGCCAGAGTCCACACTAAAGCAGCAGCAGTGTGCTGAGGGAAGGGTGGGGACACAGTGGATCACAGAGGAAAAGATTCCACTTTTATGTTTCCTGACACTAGATTTTCTTTAGTGAATTATCTGGTAGTAGCCTATATCCATCTTAAAATTCAGTTACTCATCTTGTAATTAATGGTTAATAGAAGCCCTTTATATATAATTGATATGAACCCTTTATTTCATGCCTTCAAATATTTTCTGGAGTACTTTTTGTTTTATAATCTTTGTTTAATTGTTTTTGGGTCTACAAATATTTTTATTTGCTACAGTGAAATGTGTTTTTTAAAATCTCTTTTATAAACTCCTGTTTCATTATGCAAAATGTAATAATTCCTAAACTTAAAATGCTGTTCTTCAAAATTGGAAATTCTAATCTATATCCAGTAGCTCAACTTACTAGTTTTCAGGTGTTTTAATTTTTTAGGGTTTACATTGACCCCTTTAACCTTCAGCACCTATTCCTTACACTAACCTTTCCCCCATCAAGAGCTCAGTTTGGGTGTACTCTCCATGATGTTTTTCTTCGTTGGATTACTACTTTCGTGTGTCTTCATTATTTCCCACTCTCTTTATAGTTGTCTCTATTTTGCAGTCTGTGATCTCCTCTGATATTCATGTTTGATATCTGCTAGTGGGGAAGAAGTAACATATTTACCTTAATCATGAAAAAGATAGAGAATAGATTCATATCTCTGTCAGATTTTACTTCTCCTTATTATGATTTAAAATTTCAAAATGTCCACTGCTCAAGCAACACATAAGTAAACATAAACACCCCCCTTTGTTACTTGCCTCCTGTGGGACCTTTGCATGCCCCTATTCCTAATTAACAGCCTTCAGCTGGTCTCTTCACAGGGTCCCTGTCACCTGGGGCGGGTGTGTGTGTGTGTGTGTAAGTGCTGTCTTGGTGCTACAGTCCGTATTGAACCCCACCACTCTTTGGAACTGCCTTTTAAGGATTCTGGTCTCCCTCACTGCTCTGACATGCATTTCCCAGTTGGTCGCCACCTTGACTGTTCATGGGGCTAGAGCTTTGAGATGTCTTTTTTCTTCTTATTATTAAACTTTGTCAATGAAGTTCAAAAGTGGAATTATTTGGACCCAATAAAACACAGAGTTCAATGAATATCTTAATTTAGATTCCTCAAAAGCCAGACTCTGGGTCAAGAATTTGGGAGCATATGGTTGACTTATTTCCAGAAAGCACAAATGAAGAAGAGAAAGAGCGAGGGAAGGAGGAAGCACCAATAAAGATGTGCTGATCCTCTGGGTAAATGGAAGAACAAGGGCTCCCTGACATAATTAATGGGACACACCTCAGAATTGTCCTACCAAGTATCTAGGAAGCTTGCCAACTTCTCCACTGAATCCCATTTCTCATTTGTTGAGGGATGACACTAGGGGTGTTAAATCTCCCACATTCTGGATTACCCTGAACCACTAAGCATGCTCCTACAACTCTGGAGAAAACCCTAAGATTGATAAACAGGGACAGACAGGCTCTGAGGTGGGTCATCAGCGCATATAGAAATGTCCTCCTGAATGGAGCAGGGTATCGGCGGCACCTGCCCCTGAGAACTTGGATTCTCATTTTACACTTAAACCCCTCTTACACCACCGATGAGAACATGTCCCAATGTGCTTTCTCTGGCCAATGTGAATGCTGCTGTCTTTTTGGAACACATTTGCTGTCAGCACACTTCCCACCTTCCTCCTCTTCTCCCCCGACAGGCTTCTGTCCACCCCTCCAATTTTTCAGCATACCTGCTTATGACTGAATCCTGCACATGTGTACAGGCTCAGTTATTTCCCAGGAGTTCCACAGGGGTTCATTCCAATAGATTTCCCAGTAGTTCCCAAGCTATAGCCATGGTGTTTTTGAACTCTAACCAGTGACACAAGTCATATGCAAGTTGAAAAAAATCACACTGCACAATCAAAATAAAATTTTACCTTTCATGTCTTTTCTATTTACTGACCTCTGCCAACTAATAGTTTACTTATTCTATATAAGGTAACACAGATTTACATATAAACAGTTTTTGCCAGCTTTCCTTAGATACCCTTAGCAACTGACTTATTCAAACTTAAGCCTGGAGTGCGGACAATATTCCTTTCAAAATGACAGAAAACCTATTGGTTCTATCGTGAACAGACATGTCTCCTTTTCTTTGTTATATGCGATCTTCTCCAATTATTTACTTATGATGATTTTGGAAGAGATGCCTCAAAGAATTTGACTTTTGGCCAAGTGACATTCTGTCAGAAGCCTCCCAAGGACAAAAGAGAACAGCTGGGGCCCAGGTGACTACTGAAGTGCCCCTCTTCCACTGACTTATGTTAAACTCCAGGCAAGTGGGTTAGTTTCTCTATGCTGCATTTCCCTTAATTTTAATACAGAAGTATGAGTGTGCTAGAGGACTCCAGGGAAGTAAACCCAGAGGGGCAAGATGAGAACTGCTCATGAAAGTATGGGAAGAGGAGCCACTTGGTGGAGGGACTGTGAATCTGAATTGGCAGATTCTTGCCAGAAATTGACATGAGATGAGATTAGCTTGTGTTGGAAACAAGTCATGCATCTGAAGTTGCCCTCGTAGGGACTACGTATTTGTCATTTGGTTTGCGCGAGTTCTCATCTTGTTGGATTTGGGCTGCAGCCTGATTGGTTTTCTCTAGAGGACTCAGTTTAGTGCTTTATCCATAATGTATTTAATAAGTGCCAAGTGATGTATTGCACAACTCCTCAGACACCTATTAATATTTTCTCCATATTTTGGAGGCATATGATAAATTCATGAATAAACTCAGAATTTCTCCTCTCCTAAGGCTGTAGAACTGAGGGAAGACTAGACTGTCAAAAACTGTCTTCGTTTCTCTCTAGCTCACATCGCTGTGTCTCTAGCCCATGCACAGGCACACATGCACATAGACACACACTTTAGATTCCCTCTACTGATTAGTCTTGATCAGACTTACCCCTTCAATACCCATAGGAGGGGCAGTATGGTAGAGGTAAAAAAAACCGAGGTTTTTCAAAACAAGCAAACACAGTTTTGAATCCTGGTTCTACCATTTGGTCATGTGAACTGCAAGTTACAAATACTTTTTTAACCTTGCTGACTGTGGTTTCATGTGTTCACCAGCCCTTCCAGGGAGAATGGTGCGTCCTTCCCAGACTGTGTCGCTTCTGGTACTTCTCCCTGACTTCCCGCATGACACCACACTTGGACACACGACTTCCTTTAATCAATACAACATGGAAAGAAACTTTTAAGAACCATGGTATGGTTCCACTATTGGAGTTTTCCTTTACAACAATGTTAGTATGTCCCAGAAAAGTGTCATTGGGTCAGCTTTGATCTGGGAAACAGAAGGTGTTGAGCTCAGACATCGTTGATCCACAAGGTGGACCTGTAATGTGAGTAGGAAATGAATGTTTATTACTATACACCTGTAAGATCACACTGTACCTTAGCCTAAAGTTGTTTGTATGTTTCCAAGTCTATAAAATGGGAATAATATTGCCCATTTTGCCAAGCTAACATCAAGAAAAAGTGAGTTAATATGTCCAAAACTATCACTGCTGGACATAGGGCTTAGGGATCATGGCAATTTCATGAATAAAGCATGGATTTCTGGAGTCCCCACTTCATTATTTTGGAAGATGCTGCTGATCAAAAGAAAGCTTCCTTCCTTCCTTCCTTCCTTCCTTCCTTCCTTCCTTCCTTGGAAAATATCAATGTATAATTCAAGCTTCAGTTCTGGTTTCATCTCCCCTCTAAAGCTTTCCCCAATCCCCTGTCTCTATGGACAATCATTTGCTTCTATATAGCTGTAAAATCATTGTCTTATTAATGTTACATGCTGACTTGCCCACTAGTCTCTGTGGGCCTGTAGGATAGAAGCTGACTTTTATATTCAAGCAGTCAAAAAGCACTGGACTAAGTAAAAATTGCAGCAGGTCCTCATTATAAAAATAATTTTAATTTATGCCAATGAACAGAACAACATTCTATGTGATTATCTTATCTTGTACAATAAGAAACACATCTATGAACATGCACACAAATTATGGGTCTGTATTACAACAGAATGGAGTAAATACTGCCTCCAAGAAGGAGGTCTTAGAGTTCTTCACCCTCCTCATCTCTTCACTGGATTTACTCATTTATTTATTTATTTATTCATTTATAATTTATTTTTGCGGTACCAGGGATTGAACCCAGGGGCATTCTACCTCCAAGCTACACCCCCAGCCCTATATTTTATTCCTTATTTTGAAACAGAGTCTCACTAAGTTGCGGAGGGCCTCATTAAGTAGCTGAGGCTGGCTGCGAACCTGCGATCCTCCTGTCTCAGCCTCCCAAGTAGTGGGATTACAAAAGTGTGACACAACGCCTGGCTCCATCACTGGATTTGAAAGCACAATGGTTTGGATGCCACAGCATTGATATGCACAAATTCCTTTTGTCTTTTTTTAGTCTGCTTTAGTAATTCTCACAGTTTATTCTGCACAAGGATGTGCACGTATTGTGTGTATATTTTATGTATGTGTATTATAGCTTAGGAGAAAGTTAATGGGTTTTCAAAGGTAATTCTTAAACAATTTTTGAGATAAAATTGATATGTAAAAAAACACATGTAAAGTACACAACTTGAAAAGTGTTAATATATGAATACACTTGTGAAACTATTACAATAAAAACTGTGAAGTATCTATCACACCCAGTTTTCTTGTGTTCCTTGACCTTCCTCTTCACTGGCCCATCTCCTACTCTATCCCCAGACGATCACACATCTGCTTTCCATACTGTCAATTAGTTTGTATTTTCTAGAGTTTAACATAAATGGAATCCTATAGCATATATTCTTTGTTTGACTTCTTTCACTCAGCATAATTATTTTGAGATGAACATTTGGTTTGTTCCCAGTTGTAAGCTATTACCAACAAAGCTTTTTTGAACATTCATGTACATGTCTTTGTGCAAGCATGTGTTTTTATTTAACTTGGGTAAATAGCTAGAAGTGGAATATTAGGTCATATGATAAGTTTATGCTTAACTTTTTAAGAAAATGCCAAAACTATTTTCTAAAGTGGTCGATGATTATACATTCCCACCAGCAGTATGTGCCCGAGAGTGAGTTCCTTCACATCCTTGCCAACATTTGTCAACAGGTGGTCTTTTAATTATTACTTTTCTATTCGGAGTGCATATCATTGTGGTTTTAGTTTACATTTATTTAATAACAATGTTTAATACCTTTCCATATATTTAGTTGCTATACACATAATCTTCTTTGGAGAAGTGTGTGTTTGTGTTCAATTTCCCTTCCTTCCTTCCTTCCTTCCTTCCTTCCTTTCTTCCTTCCTTCCTTCTTCTTTCCTTCCTTCCTTTTGTGGTACTAGGGATTGAACCCAGGGACACTCTACCTCCAAGCTACACCCCCAACCCTTTTCCATTTTTTATTTTGAAACAGGGTCTCAGCCTTCCAAGTATTGGGATTACAGGAGTGCACCACCATACCCTGATTTTTTCCATTTTTTAAAAAATTGGACTCTGTTTTCTTAAAATTGCATTTTGAGAGCTCTTTATATATCTTTAATATAAGACTTTTATCAAAAATATGCTTTGCAAATATTTTCCCAATCTGTGTCATTCTTTGAAAAGTATCATTTGGAAAGAGCAAGTTTTACATTTTATTGATGTCTACTTTATCAATATTTTTATTGATATACCTTTGGTGTCTAAAAATTATTGCCTAATCCATGGTCATACACATTCTTTCTTATGTTTTCTTCTAAAAGTTTTATAGTTTTAGATTTTAATTTATGTCTATAGTCCCTTTTGAGTTAATCTTTATAATAATGTGAATTAGAGATCAGGGTTTATACTTTTGCATAAGAATAGTCAATTGTTCATCACAATTTATTGAAAAAACAAACCTTTCACAGCTTTTGCAGCTTCATTGACACATGCTGTATTTATTACCATGGCTTTGTAATAAACCTTGAAAGCAGGTAATGCTAACCTTCTAACTTTGCTCTCCTCAAAGTTTATTTTGGCTCTTCTAGGTCCTTTGCATTTCATGTGAATTTTAGAGGGAGCCTGTCAGTTTTATAAAAACTGCTGGGATTTTGATTAAGATTGCATTGAAACTGTCAATCAATTTGAGAGGAATAGCATCTTGATAATATCGGGTTTTTTTTTTTTTTTTGGATTGCTGGGGATTGAATCCAAGGCCTTGCACATACCAGGCAAGCACTCTATCACTGAGCTACACTCTCAGCTTGATAATATTGAGCATTATTCCAAACTATGAATGAAGTATACTTCTCTTTATGCTTGTATGTTCCTGGTCCTTTGTATACATGCATATCTTTTATTAGGTGGCAAACATTAAGAATTTTGCCTTGCTGGCTCTGGCTTATTTTTATTCTTATGAATATTCTTGAAGTTTATTTTTGGACAGTTTGTTTTCTTTTCAGATCTTGCTTTTTAAAGATTTATTAAGTAGACTAGAGCTCTGTTTAATTTAGGGCTAATTATTCCTCACTACTGAGTCAAGACCCTTCTGAGTGTTCTACCCAGTTCCTTATCAATTCCTTACAAAGTTCTCTAGTCTGGCTGGTGAGACTAGGCACTATCCCTTGTCTTGTAGATGTTTCAGCAACTGTTCTCTCTTATCCATGTAGATAGCTCTATCCTTGGCCTAGGGCAATTTCCTCTCCTTTATAATAAACTGACCTAATCTGTTGAATACTCAACTTCTGCAGATCTCTAGGGCCCCTTCTCTGTGTAGCTTTTTTCTATCAAGTGCTCTGTCTTGAGAACTTTGTCTCTCTGGTCCCTCTCAGCTCTATCTCTTCAACTCGAAGAACCCACCAAGCTCCCCATGGGCCCTTCCTTCTCCTAACCCCGCCTGAAAACTCTCTGCAGGCAATAAGCTGCAGGATTATAAAGGCCTCCTCATTTATTTCCCATGCTCTGCCATTTTTATTTTTCTTTGCCTGATGTCCAATGTCTTAAAGTCAATTGTTTCAAATATGTTGTCTGGTTTGGGAGGTTGTTTCTGATAGGAGATTAACTCTGGTTCCTCTTATTCTCTCTTGGCCCAAAGCAAAAGTCTCTCAGATCTAATTCCAAGTATGTGATTTTTTAACTCATTAAATTAAATCTAGAAATTTAATTGATTTTGGCAAGATTGCTAGCAAATAAAAGCTAGTTAGGCATAACTAGTACTAGAATTCAGAACCCAGTCTTTATTCCATGCACCAGTAGATTTCCAGCAATTTTTATTCAATAAAATTTAGCCTGTAAGCATATGTATATGTAGGCACATATGTACAACTATACCACATTTGATGGCTGATAATTTCAAGTAATTCATGCATATGCTAGTAGAAAATAGTAAGTACAATGACACAATTATTTTTGCAAAGATCTATTCCAATCTGCATGCCTACTGTTACTTTAGTAAAAATTTACCATTACCTAGTGTGTTATGGAGCTAACAGATTTAATTTTCCAGAGTTTTTCCAACACCAATCATACAAAGCTGTCAGCTGTCAGCTGTGAGCTATGTTTATTTTGCATCAAGCACATCCTGGAAGGTGAACACTTATATCCATATTCCATGATTTTTATGCAGAGATAATGCTTTAATTATCACATAGAGATATTTAATTTCATTTGCATATGAAAAACTATATCTCACACTATGAGAAACTATATCTTCCAGATTTGTTGGTGAAAGCTGTATTATAGATAGTTTTTTTCTAAAAGTAGAGTTGACTTATTTTTATTCATCACTGGCAAATACATATTAATTACTTCCATCTGGGAAAAACCGTTAGCATTGAATGAAATGTATTATAGGAACGTTTCTGGCAATATATATATATATATATATATGTATGTATATATTTGTATATTCAAAATATTTATTGAATGAACAAGCGAATGAATGAATCCTTTCATATTTCTTCAATTCCTGACCTTACTTTTGATTCTCATTTTCAAATTTACAAATGTTCATAAAGTACCTGCTCAGCACCAAGTGCTACAGAAGACACACTGATGAGCAAATTGCAGTTGCTACATTTATGGAGTTGATGGAAGAGCATATGGCATGAGTCAGCAGGCACGTCCTACAATCCAAGGTGGTGTGTATGGGGTTAATGCCATAAAAGAATGATAAGAAGCTACAGGGACTGGTGACCTAAAAAATCAGGAAGCACATAGGAGGAATTGGGAAAAGAGAGAAGCCTTTGAGATAGACTTAGAAATATAATGTTTTGGTAGGTAGAAATAGACAACAAACAGATTCTAAGTGGAAGAATAACATACACAAAAACAGGTCTGCTTGGTTAATCAAAATGTTCTAGTCACTTGATGATCAGGAAAACCTTAAACAGAGTTGAGTGATAAAAATGGAGTTGCTGGGGGAAAAAGCAGAGGATATAGTATTAGCAGCCTTGCAAACCCACAGGATGAGTTTGCTGTGGATGTCATTAGGCAGTTTAAAGCCATTCGCATATTCTGTTAGGGTTTTGGCATAGGAGTGGAGGTGTATGTATGAAGAACTGTTACCAAATGCAGCAAAGAAGTGAGCAGGAATAAGAAATGTAGAAGCATGGTTAGGGCTCAAGCAAAATAATTCAGGGGATCAATAGTTGAAATACAAATTGGAGAAAATGGTGAAGACATTGAGAGGCAGAAATCTAAGTAATTTATCAATTGATTGAGTGTGGGTGTTAAAGTGAAAGAGAAAGGATTTTGCTGCTGAAAAAGAATTTTTACAAATGTAACTTACTTGGTTTGTAGCTAACATTTTCAAACAAGAAACCACAGAATATTGAGAATGATGATGAAGTGTGGGTGAGTACATGGTAACCTGAATGTAGGTTGTGTCCTTAAGATGTACACACAGAAATTGAGACCAGACAAGTTAAGACAACACAGCAGGGTAAACAAAGTTTTGAAAAGTACTCCTTTTAATAGTTGCCTTTTCTTTAACATTAATGACTTGAAAGTTCTGAGTTTGCCTAACTCGTGGAATAGGCATGCTGTTAGCAGAATCTGGGAGTCCTTTCAACCCTCAATGCACTCTTAGACCATCAAAACAAAGCAAAAGAAACTAAGACATAGTCTTTTTATTTTCCAACATTAAGTTGTATTCAACCTGTCAGGTCAAAAAGACATGACAGGACCCTGGAAATGTTTATAACAAAACTAGTGTAAGAGCATTTAAAGAACAGTTTATATTGCACAAAGCCACATTTAAGTCTATTTATTGGTTAAACAAACAACCAAAACAAAACAATAAAACAATGCATATATCTAAGTCTTTCCTTAATGAATACTGGATTAACTGTCATTTGATATTGATGGGCAAACTATTTTTTTTAAATTCCAATAACACTTTTGTCTCTTACTCATTTTTGAGGATTGCACAGACACAATTCTTCTCTTATGTTGTATATGATATCACGTTTTTTAAAGAATTTTCCTGATTTCAAATAATTCTTCCTTTACCTAACCATCATCATTTTCACCACCTTCAATTATCTTTATTTTTATTTTCAATAAAATATGTGCCTTGTCTTACCAGCATTTGTAATATTACCACTGAATTTTTGGAAATGTAAACTAATTATTCCTTTTCTACCCAAAAGGATGGTTTTCCTATTGTTGGGTTCTTTTCTGTGAAATTAAAAGTCAACAGAGTATAGAAGTATGGTATAGGAATATAAAGATTTATTTTAAGTCAAGGAAAGATAGAAGACAAAATAGCTCCCTCCACACAGGGGTGAGGGTCCCGAAAGAGAGTAAGTTCTTGGGACGTGAGCTTTTATTGCTTCTTGTGGTCCCACATCTGCTCTTTTGTGATTGGTCAGCTTTGAGTCTTGGGGACCCAGTGTCTTTTGAACAGTTTCATTCCTTAATTTGGATCATTATCTCATGGGCTGGTGGGCTCTAATTTCCTGGAGCCACTTGTCTGTCCACTGCCACCCCCATCCTTGTTTACACAGGCTGTCCTCAGAATACAGCCCACAGAAGGGGCAGAAGTTTTGTTTTTATTTCCATAGTCCTTGTCTGGTCTTTGTTACCCTTATATCTTACTTAACCTTCCCTGTTTTTTTCTCTTTATACAGATGGCTTCTTTTAACCTTCCAGTTCCCAGGTCCTCTGCCCTGCCTCATATTCATATATAAAAATTTATAGGAATTAAGTTCATAAAGCCTGACAATAGCAAACACACGGACAACTAGAAAGTGCCATCAATGACAACATCAAAATAATTATACCCAACTGAAAAGTCCTGTTGTCTGTGTGTGGAAAATATATATTTTATTCTGCCCATAAATGTCTATAAGTCGAGAAGTTCATGTGCAAGAAGATGTGTATATATTCTGTTCTTAGACCTATCGTTTCCTGAATGCAGATTAGAAATGAGGTTTTTTTTTTTTTTTGCGGTATCAGGGATTGAACCCAGGGGCATTCTACCTCCGAGCTACACCCCCGGCCCTATTTTTTATCCTTTATTTTGAAACCGGATCTCACGAAGTTGCGGAGGGCCTCACTAAGTAGCTGGCTGTGAACCTGCGATCCTATGGTCTCCGCTTCCCAAGTACTGGGATTACAAGCGTGGGCCACCACGCCCAGCAAGAAATGAGTTTTTCTTTTCCTCCTGGTCACATAGAGAATTCAGGCTTTTTCTTCCTCTGCTAAGAGAAGTGGCCATCTCAGCATGGCGACTACTTTTCTAATGTTTGGGCAGTACCTAAATTCCCCTCTATAAGAAAATAACAAGAAACATTCATAAAAAGATTCTTATTAGAGAAAATGCAAACAACTCACCCTCCTTTCTTGTCCTATTTTCTTCTAGGAGATCTCAAAGGTTTGGGACTTCTGCCATGTTGAGGTGGGGTGGAGACCTTCTCACCTCACAAAATCTATGTTGAGACAAACTCCTGATAAAGCCACAACACTTTTATTACCCAGGAAAAGAAGCAGGTATCTTAATATTTCCTTTACATCCTCTCTGTAAGTTCTTTTTAGTATTTCCCTCTATTACTTATACTTTACTTTTCTTTTAATTTTATTGGTTCCTGAAGTGTAGAGGAAAGGTGAGTTTGGGGGGAACTTCTGGAATTCACAAGGCATTCATTAGAAGCCTAGAAACAAAATGACAACAAAAGCAGGCAAATGTTGAGGCTGGGAACCGAATTCAAAACATATAGAATAGCTTGTATGCAATACAGTGAGTTGATTACTTTTCCTTTGTTCTAGACAGGCAAAATTTTAGTGAGTTATTTTGTATGGAACAATGGCAGTTGCATTTTTCAAGTCCAGTGTTGTTGATGGTTTCAGTGAATTGAGTCAGGCTCAAAATGTAATCAGATTTCGTTTTCCCCATAAGTTAAATGGAAAGTTGAGAAAATGTCTCTTTTCTAAAAACTCAGATTTGTTAATACAGAGAAAATGGGCAATAGCTAGAGCTATGTTAAAAATAAAAATCTATCCAGATAAATATTACTCCATTTACTAGATCACAAGTATTGGATGGAATGTAGGCAATGGGTTACTTATTGATCATGGTTAACATTCTGAAGACAAAAAGTTGCATGTGGCTGGGATACTGTTTTGTGTTAATGCTTGAATTGCTTTCACATTCTTTGAGTTAAATGGCTAGTCACTGTGTGTTCAGGATTTTGTAGAATGGTTTTGATTTAGAACAGGGTTTCTCAACAGGGGGTGATTTTGACCTTCTCAACTCTCTGTTTGGGACAATGTTTAGACATATGTTTGGTTGTCACAATTTCAGTGTATAGAGGTGCTACTGGCACCTTGTGGATAGAATCTAAAGATGCTGCTAAATATACTAAAATGCACAGGGCAGCCTATAAAACAAAAAATTATCCATCCCCAAATGTCAGTAATGCCGCGGTCCATGAACCCTGATTGAAAATATTCTATCCCATCTCCTTCTGCATACTCCTCTGTTCATGCATGCCAACATTACTAATTTGGAGTTCAAAAATATTATCCAATAATTTTATTTTAAGTGAGTTCCATTTATATCAGGTTTGGAAATAAAAATATTTTTAAAAGATTTTCATTCCTTACATGCAAAATTCCTGCCGAATATAACACATAAATGTACATTTTGTTTTATTTCACCTCTGCTTCAACATTTCAATACACTTTATGCAGCCTTATTAGGCCAGTTATCCATTGAGAATATTCTTTAAATTGACAACCAAATAATTCTGCAAACATAGGTTGAAATATCAAGTTAATCATTTTCATTACAAGGAAATCCCAAAAGTTTAAATGAAGAATTCAAGTTCTAAAACAAGACTTTTCGTTCAACAATTTATTTGCTCTAGTTTTCACAGCCATGTGGAATAGGTACTAATATTCTTAAACTTGGACTGAAGGTGAAATTTTTAGCCAGTGGTTGCAGAATGACTGAGCATACTGTTCCTACTTCCAGGCTTTCCTGTTTTACAAAGGGGCCATTTGGGGCATACACATACCTGGCAGTGGGGGTGTAGCTGGGACCTGAGTGTGAATAATCTTTCTGTGGGTTGAGTTGCACCCAAGAAAGAAAGTAAGACTTGAGCCTCAGAATGTAGCCTCTGTACTCTCTTTTAAAGAGTTTTATTTATCTTTAAGTTAAATAACATTCTAGAATATGTAAGCAAAGTCCCTGAGGTACATGGTGTAGTGGTCAGAACAGGCTGCACAAAAGCAAAGCTTGTATTAGACATGTTGTGTGCCTGGTATTCTATGAACATTCCAGTCTCATGCATATTTTTTTTAAATTAGATACTCTATCAATAAGTTAATTATTTGGAAGGGTCATAAATGTTATCTATATATAAATTCATATAAAGTATAACTGCTCTGTTAAAAAGTCAACATAATTACTCCCCACCCTTGTCTCCTCAGCCTGGTGACCTGGCCATAGACTGACATTTTCAAAATGAATGTGACAAAAATGTGTTTCTTGACTATCCTCCTGAGTTTTATTCTACAGGGAAAACCACTTGTCTAAGATTGCTTTCTTTTGATTCATGACATAGCATTCACATTGCAATTGGGTATTCATTTTTTCCCATTTATTCAGTCAATAAGAAGGTTGAAATAAATAATCTCAAAAATATCAGATTCGCTACAAAAGTCACTCAATGAAGACTAAACCATTTCATTCGTATTTGTTAAGAAATAAGTCTCATGCCATCAAATTTCAAAATCTGTGTACAAAAAGGAAAAAAAATGTAGCGTGGTATTGTTTTTCAGTCCTAGGTCATAATATTTTTGGAAATAATTTAAGATTTTTTAAAAAAATTTAATAAAACCAATCTTGACTTATTTGCATAAATAAGCATAGGTTGAATATATTTAATACAATTTCTTATTAGCTTTCTTAAAAACAATAGTTTTTATAAGAATCAAACTCATTGTCTTTTGACACAAGAGTCAGGATTGTAAGGGGAGAAGGTATTGAGAAGATATGGGGGTAGGATAGTAATAGGATTTCCCAGATTCCTATGTGCCACTCTGTCAGGGACTAGCTATGGTTGCAGTGGAAGGTTCAGTGGTGAGATCCTCAGAGAGAAGAAAACACACAGAGTCGCCAGGAGGAGAACAACAGCAGCTTTATTTTGCAGACCCGTTCCTTATATAGGGTTCTGGGCAAAATGGCACACACCCACGCCAGTGTGGACATGTGCAGGCGTGTTAAGTTTTGCACTGACATACTTATGTAACTAAGTGCACATCTGTGGCTGCGCAGGGATGAGCAGGGTCATGTCCTTATCACCGGCCTGTCCTTCCTCTGGACCCCACATTCCACCCCCTACAGTGTGGTGTACATGACTTGGCCCAGATAGCATTACATTGGGCCCAAAGACCACAACAGCAATAGAGGGCGCAACAGGTGACTATTAGTCCTCCAGCCTCACAGGCGAGGAGAGTCAACACCCATCTCCAGGAGGAGCCCAGTGAGTTCCACCAGGGTATAGGCAGGTCTTCCGGTAGGGCCTGAGTAGGCTGTATCTCCACATCCATCTCTGCTAAGGCTTGCAGTACCTGCAACTGGTGGTCTGGAATGTATACACAGCACTCTACATGGAGAAGAGCACATGTTCCACCCTGGGCAGCAGTGAGCATATCTAACACTATTTTATTCTACAAAACCACCTTATGCATCTGGATGGTGTACTGCACACCAAGGACACTGCCGTACAGCGTCTTGTGCTTAAGCATGGGTAAGAGGCAATCCCCACCACTGGGCTAAGAGCCCCATGGTGTGGGCACCTACGTGTCCTAGCTTCTTATGTAACCATGGTGCTACAACAAAGACTCTGGGGGTAGTGGGAGAGCCCAAACTTGCACTAAAGTTTCGGCAGCATCATTATTGGGGGCCTGTAAAGGCTTATGCTCCGGAACATGATATATAGTAGTTTTTTCCCTGGGGGCTCTGTTTCCATGCATCCTCCTACTTATCCTTGCCTCACAGTGGGCAGTGCCCAATCAACCAGTCTTGTGCTGCCCATTGGGGCAGCCACAAGGTTATCCCCTGGTAGACTGCCCAGCTATCTGTACAGATATGCAATGGCCCAGTTTCCTTCATGAGAACTAACCAGACCACCCAGAGCTTGGCCCATTGGCTAGAGCATCCTGCACCAATCTTATACCAAAAGGTTTTTATGGCGGGTTGTAAAGCCTCAGCTGCCGATGTGGGCAGCTGCCCATGACAGGAGCCATTGATATAACACACTTCCAAGGCTATTGAGGCTTTCCTTTTCTCACAGGAACTTGGGGCATCTCCCACTTCTGTGGGTTCCACGCTTCTTTGGCTATCTCTGGGGCAATACCAGAAAGATCCATTGTTGCCCCTCCCAGGTAAAAGCAAATTATTCTTGGCTTTCCGGGGTAATGTCAACAGAGAAAAAGGATTTGCCAAGTCTATAACATAATGGAGCTGGTCCAGTTCATGTGACAGGCGATCCCTCAGTTCTGAGATGTTGGGTACTGCTGCATGCAAGGGCGGTGTCACTTTATTCAGCCATAGATAGTCCACTGTCACGTGCTAGGAGTTCTCCGGTTTTCACACTGGCCACACGGGAGAGTTGAAATAGGATATGATTCAGGCGAATTACACTGGCCTCTTCTAGCTTCAGTATCGTTTGTCCAATTTCCTCATGCCCCCCTGGTAACTTGTACTGCTGTACATTCATAATCTTGGGGGATTTGTGAGGGAGCATGGTGGGGATGTTCTCTAATGATGGTCTTTACCACATGCACCTGTAGCTGGAATTCTGCAATAGTTGTCTGCACAGTCAATCCTTGTATGATGTCTGCCCCCAGGATGTACTCTGCCATGGTTTGGGTGAAGCTGCCACCAGAGCTCCAAAAGTACTTCTTTGGGCTGGAGTTCTATCTGCTAACAGGCAGCTATGATGTCCAAGAGCCGTCACTACCACTGTTCCACTGTTCCACTGCTGGTGGGTGAGTTCATTCTGGGGCGGCTGTGAGGGTGGCCTACCAAACCTTAGCCCTGCCTTTCTGCAGTCCAAGCCTGCAGCCTCCTGGTCTCTTTAAACCCTCTTGGGGGTCATAGTTCCTTTAAGCAGCCTGGTGTGGAGGTGGGGCCAGGTCTTCCAGACTGGAAGCTGGTTGAGTGCATCACTTCCTCCTGGAAGTGGGCCTGGGCAGATGTCTCCCATAGGATCCTGCACAGGGTTGAGTGCCAGCTGCAGTGGCTGCTGGCATGGGGTTGGGTGAGGGGCTGGTGGGCTTTGCTTGCATTGGCCACCTCCTCTGCCTGCCTTGCCCCACTCTGGCAGTGTCAGGGGCCTGGCCGTTGTGGCTCCAGCACTTCTAAAGCCTTCTAGACTTCTTCCAGCTAGGGACATACATCATCTCAATCTTTCAGTGGGGTTCACGCCATCAGATAGGCTGTCACTAGGAACCACAGGGAGGCCAGGGGCCACAACTCCTCCACCCTGGATTGTTCCTCCTGGGACTGCTGCTCCAGAGGGGTACTGGAGCGTATTCACCTCATTCTGCCAATTACGCCAAGTGTCAAGGGGCTGCTATGGTTGAAAGCACAGGAGTCACCATCAGGAGAACAACAGCAGCTTTATTCTATAGACCTGTCCCTTATATAGGGTTCTGGGCAAAATGGAGTGTTGTGTTTTGCCCAGTCATGCTTATATAACTAAGTGCACATCTGCAGCTTCGCAGGGATGCACAGAGTCATGTCCTTACCACTGGCCTGTACTTCCTCTGCTCCCCATACACTCTTGGTCCAATTCTTATTGTCAATACTTTTTTTTTTTGTGGGAATCTCTTTCTATATCTTTGGTCTTCTTTTGGGTCCACTACCATCAATCAGCCTTGAGGAATCAAACATATATCTGAAATAAACTTTTTTATATCTGCTCTTCCCCTTCTTCTTTGCAAGTATTATAGTAGTCATTAAAATACACTCTATAAGGTCTTGGGGCAGGAATATATGTGAGCCATGATACTTGTTTCATAGAGAGTTCAATATCATTGCAAAATTGTCATACTAGCAAATAGAAAGCTGAAAGACACGGCTGCCTCCCTCAAAGCCCCTTTCACCTTCACATTGACCTCTGTTTCTAGCTCAATTTCAAGTTTTCACATCAATAGTCATTATTAGCCAGGCATGGTGGTGCATGCCTGGGGGTGTATCTTGGAGGTAAAATACCCCTGGGTTCAATCTCCAGAAACACACACACACACACACACACACACACACACACACACAAGAATCATTATTGTTCAGTGATGCAACTTTACCTAAGCCCATTTAGTTGTCTGGCAAAATCAGAGATTTTTTTTCTAGTAAATATCAAAGAGGGGTAAGTGCTGATTTTGTGCCATCATCCCCATGAACCAGTAATCAGATGGTTTGTTACAAGGAAAGAAAATCTGAGACCAATGTCTGTCAAAGGCACCAACATTTATTATTAATCTATCATGAAAACAAAGATTATTCTTATAGCTTTTCAGAGACACTTTATTTACCCTTAAAGTCTCTGACTAGCACCAGTCATGAAAAGTTTACCATGATGAAGATGCAATGATATTCTTTCTTACTTTTAGTAAGATATAACTAAAATAATATCACATTAGTTTGTTGAGACTTAGTAATTCCTTCTACCCTTGTAACCATCGTCCCAAATAAGTAGAGTACAGTTTCATTCCCTGCTCCCCAGAAAATAACCTGGTGCTTCTTTCCAATCAATCTTCTCCCCACAATGAGTGTCTGGTTGCCATTACTGTGGATTACTTTGCCTGTATTTGAATTTCATACATGCACTGGTACCCTAAGGCAAGCTTGCAGCTGAGTGGTAGACAGGATCCCCTTGCAATGGAGGGATGCGCTACACACTGGCCATGTTCCCACCCTCCCATCGCTCTAGGTAGGTAGGGCCATGAAGTAGGGCCGTAAACTCTTTCTGAACAGCTACATGTCTTAAACATCATTCATTTCACAAAGGAAGATTATTTCTTACACACATTATACTAATTAACAAACCCTCTGGCATAGATTTCAACAATATGTGAGGCAATTATGCAGGGAATGTATTGAAGTATTTGCACCTACATCACACATTCAGTGACAGACAGAAGAATTTGTGTTCTGATGGTCTTACTCTTGCCTTTTCCTATTCTCCTTTTGAATAAATCCTATCAACACTTACTTATGCAGTTCTATAGTCCCTTTAGCACGACCAAAGCAGCACTTACTGTTTCTTCTTGTTTCTTTTTTATATGAATGTTTACTATAGCATGTATATATATGCTATATGCAGTGAATGGACCATGGAATGTGTTCTTTCTTGGCATGTAGATTTTTTTGTGTGGTACTGGGGGTTGAATCCAGGGGCTACCACCACCCGTTTTTAGTTTTTAATTTTAAAACAGGGTCTCACTAAGTTACCATGCACTGGCCTCAAACTTATAATCTTCCTGTCTTGGCCTCTTGTAGATATTTTTCTTCAGGGGTTAGGTTTGTGTTTTTCATGTATATTACTATATCCCTCAGTGCAGATTATTAAATAAATATAGTTGTAGTGATAGATGGATGGATGGATGGATGGATGGAGAATGTATAGTTAAAATATTCATATATTACTTAGGGCTTTTCAAAGGTTGGTTTACCAAGAATTCATTGTATAGTCTTAATTTTTAAGAATGCCATATTTTCACTGGGAGCTTTTAAGCATGAATCTTATCAGGATGATTGGGGCAGGATGATGCTACTAGGTTAGTTATGTGCATCCCTAGGGCACTAAACAGAGATGGTTGATGATAAAATGTATAGAAGTAGACTTATCTTTTTTTCCCTAATTGCACCTATAGTTTGCATTGATTCATTACCATGACAAGCCTTATTTCCATCCTTTGCCTTTATATGAACATTATTATAAGAGGACTTTAAAGGTTAGTCATGTCAGTGACTCCGATAGAATTCTTCGCAAGATTAGAATTCTTTGCAAGATTTGTAAAATTTAATCTCTGCCAAACTGAGATGACTGGCTTAGAAAAAAAAATATCTGTGGAAAACAGTGATTCAGATGCCCAGGATTATCTTCTTCCTGACCATGATTTTACCCTCCGAAGTGATAAATAAACCTTCCTCCAAGTAGAAGGAATTATGTATTGACATATTTTACTAGAAAAAGACTCAATCTAAATTTTATTTGCTTTGTGATTCATTAAAATTCTTAATTCCTACTTCCAGTTATCAATTAACTGATTCTAACTTGGCATAATCAAAATTAATTTTTTCTTAATTTCACACGTAGGACATGTGCACCTCTAACTAGAGAGAAAAATTTTTATTGCCTAATGGATTCTTAAAACTAATTAGGGTTATACAATTATAGTTCAGTGAATTAAAGAAGAATCTTACTGAGAAAATTAGCACACTAGTTAGGGTTTTAAATACGAAAAGGAGAAATGCCTTTGCACAAAGCACTCTACTCTTGGCTCTCCCTGTCACTCAGGCAAGCACTCCACTTCAGCTACACACTCTTTCTCTGCTCCATCTTTCAATCTCATGACTCCTTCCTTCTGCCCTGGTCTCCTTTGTGCTATTTTTAACCCAGAAACCAGAGTGATTGTATAAAACCTGAAAATTAAATGATGTCACCCCTTTGCTGAAAACCTAGTGACATCTCATCTCATTCAGCCCTAAAGCCTATCACTATAGGCTGAGTGAGATGCGCAGTGATACAGTGATATATAGTGATAGAGTGATAACCCATCACTATCATGATGTGTCAAGGCTGTGAAAAAACCTGACCTTGTTCTGGAAGAAGACACTATATCTTCCAAGTCTCTTCATTATATAAACATCCTTAAGAAAATAGTTGAGAACAAAGGTACTCAGTGCTTCTGATCACAAGATATGTAGAATTGTTTTCCAATAATTATGTATTTTTTCTTATTTGTCATCTGTCTCTCCCACTACATTTTAAACTCTATGAAATAAGGATATTTTTCTTCTTGGCCCTCTACTAGTGTATCTCCAGTTCCTGAAAGAGTATCTAATATAGATACTCAACATATGATGGCTGACCAAAGCAGCAAATGTCTATTTCTTCTTCATGGGAGGTTTTAAAGGAAGCTAGTTGTCAGACCTTTTTCAGTTCAGTGGTATGAGTATAGGGCAGGCTAATACTTCAACAAAAGATATTTGATGTCTAATCCCATCTCTTGCTACTTAGGACAATGCCAGGCTCATGGCAGGCACTTAATCATTATTCGTTGAATGAATGAAATATACTGTATTAGTTTGAATTCTCCAGAGAAACAGAATCAATAGGTTTTAACCCCCCCACACACACACACACTGGTGGGTGGTGGAGTCAGCAATTGACTCACATGATTATAAAAGCTGGGAAGTCCAAGATCTGCAGTCAGTAAGCTGGAGAACTGGGAGAGCTCATAGCATCAGTTCCAGTTTTGAGTCCAAAGGCCAGAGAAACAGGATAGCCAATGGTGTAAGTTCCAGTCCAGGTGTAAAGACAGAAAAAGACTAATATTTTAGATTGAAGACAATCAGAAGGAGAGAAAAATATTTTCTCAGTCAGTTGTTTTGTTCTATTCAGGCCTTCAATGAATTGGGTGAGGCCCACCCACCTTGGGGAGGAGTGTGTGCTTCACTCAGTCTACTAATTCAAATGTTAATCTTATCCAGAAACACCTTCACAGACTCACCTAGAAATGATATTTAAACAAATGTCTGGGCATCCTATGACCCAGGCAAGTTGACAAAATTAAGCATCAAACTTGATGTAGTCCCCCAGTTTTTTTCTTTTGTGTGTAGTACTGGGGATTGAACCCAGGGCCTTGTGCATGCTAGGCAAACACTGAGCTGCATCCCTAGCACATTTTAAAATTTTATTTTTTAGACAGAGTCTCAATAAGTTGCCCAGGCTGGCTTCCAACTTGTGATCCTCCTGCCTCAGCCTCATGAGTACATGGGATTATAGGCAGGCACCTCCATACCTGGCTTAGTTCCACTGACTTTTTTATACTGGATATTGAACTCCCAGGTGCATTTTACCTCTGAGCTATACCTCAAGCCCTATTATATTTTATTTATGTTTTTATATTTTGAAACAGGGTCTCTCTAAGTTGCTGAGGGCCTCACTAAGTTGTTTTCAGGATGTTTTCCAACCTGCAATCCTCCTCTCTCAGCCTCTCAAGCACTGGGATTTACAAGTATGCACCACCTCACCTGGCTGCTAGTTCCACCAATTCTTTTTTTTTTTTTTTGTGGTACCAGGGATTGAGCCCAGGGGCGTTCTACCTCTGCACTACACCCCCGGCCCTATTTTTTATACTTTATTTTGAAACCGGGTCTCATGAAGTTGCGGAGGGCCTCACTAAGTAGAGAGAGGGAGAGAGAGAAAAAAAAGAGAGAGAGAGAGAGAGACAGAGAGAGAGAGAGAGAGCTGAGGCTGACCGCGAACCCGGATCCTCCAGTCTCTGCCTCCCAAAGTACTGGGATTACAATCGTGCGCCACCACGCCCGGCCCTTAGTTCCACCAATTCTTAATGAGTCTAAGGATCCAGTGCACTCAGGTCAGTGTGTTCAAGATCATCTTTTCTACACATGAAAATTATGTAATCGAAAGTGGCAGACAGAGGATTAGTTCTTCCTTAGCATCTCTTGCCTGTGGATGTGGATATTAAGGAGCTCATGCTAAACTAAATGAAAATAACAAATTCAAAGTTAGGAAAGACAAATAATTATCTTTAAAATATGCAGGGTCATGCTGTAAAGATTGTCTTGGATATATTTTATTGGCCATGGAGTTGGCACAGAAATAGACACTGAAAAACAAAAATTCTTGATTTATTTTTACCGAATATCTAAAATATTGGACATTTTCTTAAATAATGATAACCAAAATAGCAAGTTCTGATTAACTGGGAGTGAAACAAGGGTGATTATACCTGCAAAATGGGAGCACTATGTAGTACATGCCTGGTTGAGTCAGGAGAATGGGCAATGACAATAGCAACCACTCCTGTAGTTAGCAACCTGCTTAGGCTCAACTTGGTCTCTAGTCCCATAAAGCAGTCAAGAAATCTGATTTCTTTCTTATATCCCTCTATCATGAACAAATGAAATTTCAACTCTCCAGATACCTAGAACATGTAACTAAACTGTATTCTTTTCCTTGGAGTTACAAATATGGGGTAAGTTTAAGACTATTTTCAAACAGTCCTTTTGCAGAAGGTGTTTTCAATATCTGATTCTTTTTTCCCCATCTAATAAAACAGTGCCAAAAAAATAAGTCAGAATGAACAAATTATTTGACTCACTTAAACTTTTTAATTAAAGCATTTGGCAGTTACATTTACAGCTTCATATGTACAATGTATTTTAAAACGACCTTATAAACTGGAATCATTATCCAGGTTTTTTCTAATGAAAAGTTTTAAAAACAGTTCTGTTGCTTTTTAGTTCCTGAATCCTTCAGGATTCAGAATTTCACACATTAAAAATTACCCAAGGTTATTTTTCTTTTTAAATAACTGGCTTTGACTCATCAAAACCTCACAAGACTTTAATTCATCTCATGCTTTAATTCCTTCTTGGTAACCTATTCATTACTTCCTGAGATTGACCAATCTCCTAGGTAGAAATGACTAGATTTCTAGAAATAGCACCTCAGTGAGTCATCATTTTGGCCTGGAAAACACATTTCCAAAGGGGGGGAGGGGAATAAAAACATTATGGATAGTGGCACACCCATTATGAGACATATGTTAGCAGAACTGAAACATTTATGCCTTTTTTTTCCCTAAAGGACTTGGATATAAAAACAGAGAAACTAAGGTTAATAAGTAAGGAGGCTTTTGCTGGATACGGTTAATGTACTGGCTTGAGGAATGTGTTATCCAACTACATCTTGGCCATGCTTAAAAGGTTGCTTCTAGAGACACTAGGGGGAACTATCCAGGCTAGGAGGTAAGAACAGAATTCAGTAGTAGCCAACCCCAGTTATTAGGGATCAGAACCCCATCCCAAGGGTCAGGTGGTATGGATAACAAGATTAGGCTTGTGATGGGTAGCCACAATTGGGAATCTATAGAAGCAAACAAATTTTATATAGACTTGGGAAGTGAATATAAAATATATATAAAATACATATGAATATATATGAAATTTGGTTAATATAGAATTGCTGGTTAAGCTTACTTAAAGAATTTAGGCTTCATAGTGTCCTCAAAAATTTCAAATACGCCGGGCGTGGTGGCACACGCTTGTAATCCCAGTACTTTGGGAGGCAGAGACCGGAGGATCCGGGTTCACGGCCAGCCTCAACTCTCTCTCTTTCTCCCTGTCTCTCTCTCTCTCTCTCTCTACTTAGTGAGGCTCTCCACAACTTCGTGAGACCCGGTTTCAAAGTAAAGTATAAAAAATAGGGCCGGGGGTGTAGTGTGGAGGTAGAACACCCCTGCGTTCAATTCCCGGTACCGCAAAAAAAAAAAAAAATTTCAAATACTTGTGTGTATAAAATTAAAAATTAAGAAAAGAATGGACATTGTTGTAATTTTAAGCCTTTCTATATGAATATGAATCTATTTATTCAAGCTTGCTTCTATGTGCTTTAATAAAGTATTATTCCTCCAAAAGCCTTTCAGTGTTTTCTTAGGTTTACTCCTGGCTTCATGATAAATTTAACATTGCTGTCTTTTCCTTACTGTACACAACTTTTTAAATTATATTTTTTATTGGATTATTATCGTTGTGTTTGAAACTTAATAATTCTTATGTTGACCTTATATTCTGCACATTCTGTATTTATTAGTAAGAATTCCAAATAATCACATTTCTTCACTTGTAATACATTGCATTGGCTAGGACTTAAAATTTAGCAGAAAAAATACCATCTGTATTTATTTTTAACGTTATTTTTAAAGTAATAAATATTTAAATTTTATGAAGTGCTTTTATTCCATATCTATTTTTGCGATTATGTGATTTTCCCTCTAATCCATTTGTTAGTATAATACTTAATAGTTTTTCTATTATTGAACCCTTTTTGTATTCTTGGAATAAGCAGAAATTGTTTATGGTATATTATTTTATATGCATTTTGCTCATTTAGATAAAATATTATTTAGGATTTTGGCATGTATATTTATGTCAGATTGGTTCCTAAATTTGATTTTGTTTTAAAATATGCTTTATATCTGTAGATGTGTCTCTTTTTTCATTCCTAATAATGTTTGTCTTATTTTATCTTATTTATTATTTTTAATGGATTTTTTCTGCTTTGTTTTCTCAGCAAATTTCACTGATCCTTTCGTTTGTTTCTTTGTTTTCTATTTTCCTAATACCTGTTGCTGACTCTATTTTCTAGGTTCAGCCTTCTGAAGACTTTTTTTTTCTTGTTTTGGGTTTTTTAAATGCTAGCCCATTTGGCTTTTTTTTTTCTCTTTTCTTTTTGTGGTACTGGGGATAGAACCCAGGGAGGGTCTACCACTGAGCTGTACCCTCAGCCTTATTTAATTTAGTGTGTGTGTGTGTGTGTGTGTTATGCTAGGGATTGAGCCCGAGGACATTCTACCTCTGAGCTACCTCCCCCACAACTTTTTTAGTTTTTATTTTGAAATAGGGTCTCTCTAAGCTAGCCTCAAACCTGCAATCCTCCTGTCTCAGCCTTTCAAATACTAGGAGTATAGGCATGTTCCACTGTACCCAGCTCCACTTGGCTTTTTAAAAATTTTTATTTTTACAAAAGTAATTTAGTTTTAAAGTACTTTCTTTTTCTAGTAAATGAACTTGTTTACATATTTTCTTTCTTAGAACTCCAATGGCTAGATCCCTTAAGTTTTGCTCTGTAATACTTTCATTGTAATTTGCTTTTAAGTGTTTCATAATTTCCATTGTAGTTGTATTTTTATCCCAGGAGCTTAGGAGAGCATTTTAAGTTTTTAATGTGTGTGTGATTATGTTTACATATATGTTTATTATTTCATATCTAATTTTCTCATAGTATGAGAAAATTACAAAGGACAGTCTTATGATATTATTTAAAATGTTTTGAGATATTCTCTATTCTCTAGTTTCTGTCTGGTTTGCTGTTTTAAGGTTGCTTTCACCTAAATTCACAATTTAGTACTAGGTCTTATAATTATGGCTTAAAGTTTCTTTCCTGCCGTGATATTGAAGGATATGGGAAATCTGGGGACTAATCCTTCAGGTCCCTTGATTTACTATATTATCCACACTGTGTCTGTGTTCATTGCCTTCTGAAGTCTGCTGCTCCATAGAAACAGTAACCCTAGGAAATGGCTGGGAGCAGCTGTTGTTAAGCATCTTTTCGTGGGAGGCTGTAGGCTGTAGAGAACTGCTTCCTCTTCATAGCTTTAAACAGTGGTCCATGACTAGCCTGGATGAGAAGAGATTTCTTTTTCTTTTTCTTTTTTTTTTTTTTTTGTCTTTTGTCTTTTGTCTTCCTGACTCCCAGGGGCTGAATCTTTGGTCACTATTTCCTGCTCTCTTCATTTCAAATGACCAGTGGCTTTTTGATTCACTCAGTGTCTTGAATATCTTTTCTCTTTCTGATAAAATATAAGTTTCTTTTGCATTTGATCGTGTTGTATACCTTTGCTTTTTCTTGTATATACTTTATTCCTATGTGTCTAGATCAGAAGAAGTGCATCAGAGTATAGCTTCCTGCACTCTATTGACTTCATTGCTTTTATCTTGAAAACATTTTGAATTATTTTTGTGTAGGATAAAAGGTGAATATCTATTATTTTTCTTCAAAATGGATTAAATATTTAGTTTATTGGATAACTTAGTTGATCCTGTGTGATTTAAAATATTGCAAATGGGACCTCTGCCTATAACTGACTTGGAACTTGCAGAACTGCTTCTGCTGCTTCTCCTCCTCCTTTCCATCTCCTTTTTCTTCTTCTTCTTTCTTTTTTCACCTTTGGAATTCAAGTAATGCTTTTGTAGTTTGATGTTTTTATTTGTACCGGTGCATTGTAATTATGCATTGTAATGAGGTTCAGAGTGATAGAAACCCACTTGCACCCAGCAGCTGGTGTCTTTCCCTCCAGAACCCACCCTGCTCCCTCCCTATCCTCATACATGTTATTGAGATTAGTGCTGATAATCTATGTATGTACATAGCATTATTTGAAAGGGGAGAACTTGACACTCTGATACAATGGAAAACCTTTCTGATTGTCTTGTATCCCACTTTACTCATCCATATAATTCGTCTGAACCTAAAAGCATCTGAGTGTGAAGATTTGAATTGCAAGGGCAAGTCCTTTGGGTTTCAAGTTCATGGATGTTGTTATTTTTGACCCATCTGTAGGAAGATTTTGGAAAATTTTACTTCAACAAATATTTTTCCTTCCAATTTCACTTGCATATAGCATCACCCCCTTCAGATTTCAAATGGTGTATCTGAAGAGGAAATGGTTAATGGCTATCTAAGATTCTGCAGTGTATATTTAGAGCAATAACTGATCTTGTAAAGATCACTGAACCTCTCTTGGCCTTAACTCCCTCATTAGTTAAAATGAAAGAAATGGATTTTCTGACCTTTGAGATTCATGTAGGAACATGGCTGTGCCTATATACAGAATCTGAATAAATAAAATAATAATAATAATAAACAGTACTTGGGAGAATATACCATATGGTGTGTGACTGTGTGTGATGGTATGTCTGCTCCTGTTAATTAAAAATTCTTAAAAACTCATTAGTGAATTGGAAGACAGGGTGACAAATATATTAATTATATGGGTAAGTGATGCTGTGTAAGGAGGTGTTATAAATATGAGTGAGAAAGGAAGTAATAGGTGTGGGTTTTTACATATGTGTGGTCAAGAGAGAGTAAAGGCCTTGCTGACTAATACATACATTATGTTTGTTATTCTATTAAATGGTTTTCTTAATACAGATCCTCTCATTATTTAAATAGTTCTCCTAATTCTTTCAGACCGCTAGAGTACCAAGCCCTAGAGTATCAAAACTGCCTTTGATGTTGCCCTAATGTCTCAGATGTTATATTTTACAACAAGTGGTTTAGTCAGTCAATTTAGTGTTCAGATTTTGGTACCAGGGGCTTTTGTATGCTATCTGGTTTTCTCTCTGGAGAGTTATATTAGTTGCGACAGGAACACTGAAGTGGTAACATGTTGCAGGCCTTGTTAGTCATCTGCTTTGAGGTCACCTAGGTAGGGCTTGGGAGGGGCACAAACTGCCCACCCAAGTGGAGATTTCTGCATGCAGACAAATCTCCAAGGACCATGAGACAGATAAGCAAACACCCTGACATCTTCCTTGTTTAGCCTTTCCTTCCCTGATTCATCTGTGACGACCTTGATGTTTTCCCCTGACTTACCCCATCACTGCTTTGCTATCTCCTGTGATCAATTATGTTTGGGTTATAACGCTCAATAAAAGCAAGATGCTGGCAAACGGATGGCAGGAGAGAGAAGAGATATCTCTTCTCCTCCCCAGCCTCCTCAGATCTTGTCATGTTGAATCCGTTGTCATTCATGAGAGACTTATAATGAATCAATCAACATGAACACCATCTGCAACAAATGGCGCTGCTACAGTAACATACTTAGTGTTATTTACCTCTGCATTAGGCACACAAAGGACCTATTTAGCTAGCGTGAGTATCAGAAACATCATTTTCAGTTTCTAAAGAAATCAAGTTTTATTCTCAATTCTTTCTATTTCTAACCAAGTCTCTCTGTAGCCATAATGAGCTATTTACCTTCTCAAAGGAACACTGAGTATTAATAACACATATCCATATTGTCTAAAAGGACCATCATTTTGTCTACTTCTGGATTTCTTACTTTTCAGATTCATTGACTGTAACACAATTTTGGCTCCTTGTTTTTTTCATATTTTGTTGTTGCTATTGTCCTTATTGTTGCTACTGTTGTTGAACATCCACAGCAGCTTCATAACTAACTGCAAGTTGGAGACCAGCCTGGGCAACTTAATGAGACCCTGTTTCAAAATAAAATAAAAAGGGGTTGGGGATGTAGCTCAGTGGTAAAGCTCCCCTGGGTTCAATCCCAAGTACTGCAAAAAAAGCTACCTTCTTGGGACACTGCCTAGTTTTTCCTTGTTTATTCCCTCTAAAGACAAGAAAGCAGGTTATTTGTACTTTCTGTTTTAAAGACTTTACAGATGCTTACTATGTAGGAAATATCAAGTATGGCTGAAAGTAAATATCAAGTATGGCTGATTAAAGTGTGTTTAAATAGACTAACGTATTTTTATCTGAACGCTTCCCTTCAAGGATAGATGAAAGCAGATCATTTACAGTTCTCTCTTCTTATTTTCATCTTTGAGAGTAGCCATCACCAATCATCCATTCTTGCAGTTTTATAAACTTGACCAATATTTGTTTTACAAACCATTCTTCCTTTTTTCCATTCTATTGTTCATAATGCAAATAATACATATCCATTATGTGCATTATATGCATTCCTGAATTGTATGAATTCCGGAAAGTACAAGAAAAAGATGCAAGCCGGGCGTGGTGGCGCACGCTTGTAATCCCAGTACTTTGGGAGGTGGAGACCGGAGGATCCGGGTTCGCGGCCAGCCTCAGCGCGCATGCGCGTTTGATCAATCTCTCTCTCTCCTCTCTCCTCTCTCTCTCTCTCTCTCTCTCTACCTAGTGAGGCCCCCCGCAACTTCGTGAGACCCGGTTTCAAAAATAAAGCATAGAAAAAATAGGGCC